>NCKU01005327.1:0-10320 GCA_003675995.1 Dinothrombium tinctorium
AGCTTTAAAAAATTTTTATGGAAACATTTTTCTTATTTTTGCTCAACTCAATAAAAGACGAGATTTTCTTGTGTAAAAATATTACAAAGCGAACAAATTCGTTAATCTTGCAGCAAAGTAACAAACAGCAATTTCGGCGTTGTATTTGTAGTTTTCACAAAGAAAATTTAAACGTTAAAAGCTAAAAATTTTGAAATTTGATTCGAATTTCCTGAAATATTTTTTCCATAGAAATAAGCCGATGCTATGGTCGAAGCGAAAAATGAAATCTGCTTAAATAAATGATGTAGCATTTACTGTGAAAGAGTAGCGAACATTTCCGAAAAGTGTTGAACGAAGATTGTGACAAACAATTGCCGATCTTTCTATGTTCTTGTTAGACTTAAATTTGGATGCTAGTATCCCTAATGAGCCGAGAAATTTGTTCTATTGCAAATGGTGAAAA
The DNA here is from genome assembly GCA_003675995.1 of Dinothrombium tinctorium. Lineage (NCBI taxonomy): Eukaryota > Metazoa > Arthropoda > Arachnida > Trombidiformes > Trombidiidae > Dinothrombium > Dinothrombium tinctorium. The sequence continues at coordinate 446 of NCKU01005327.1, forward strand.
ATCGCTTAATTGTTAAAATTCTGAGTAAGCTCGTATGGAGCTTAAATAGTTGTTGGGGGCGCTATCGTTGCGCCACCGAGTAATACTACTTATAAAAGCTTTTTTGAATATGTGTTCATTATTATTAAGAAAGAAAATTTTGTGAGCAAATTAATGATGTTTTTTAAACGAGTTTAATATGAATTTTTTTCATACCGTTTCATAAGTCTAAATTTGTCAACAATTCGCAAAGCAAAAATACTTTTAAGAAAGTCATTCATTTTTTCGATTTCAAAGCGAATGAGTGAGCGAGTAATTGAATGAGGCAGATGATTTGTCTGGATCGACTTACTTTGCAAAGTAAAAAAACCATCATTAAATTCAGATCGATAAGATCGATACACTCATGGAAATAATAATGTTCCTTCGTCAATTTTTAAAATTAAAAATTCGTGTTGTATCGATATCTAAAGATCATATTCATAGAAAAATCAATCAGCCAAGAGGAACATTGTTTAGTTCAAGATTAAACTTTATCGCGTTAAGCGATAAAAATTGTTGTAGATTTTTTAGATAAAAATGTTGTTATTTCCGAAAATGTACTTTGAAGTATTTCGGAATATAAAAATGAGTTGAATGAATTTTTTAAACTTAATGTTCTCTTTGACTCTTTTGAAATTGAAAAGTTTAAATATCTTTAACATCGCTTACTTTTAAAAATTGTTTCATTTTAAGCTCAAAACGCTTTAAATAAGCACTGAAACTGAATAAAAAACTTTTTTGTACAGTGCTACATTTTCAAGCAGACTAAAGAGAGATATGAGTAAATATTAACTAAATGAAATATTGTTAAAAGAAAGAATGACATTAGCTCCTTTCATTCCAAAATCTATTGTTTCACTTTTTAAATTTGGCATAAATTTTCATTTGCAACTCATCTCACATCATCAAATCATAATTCGATGTGAGCCTATTGTTGTATTGCATTGTAAGTGCATTAAAATCAATTCACACAATTTGAAGGATTTTCTTTTACCCACAAAGCTTCGAATGAGAATGTTGATAAGCAACTAAGCAAATATGTCAAATTCAGTTTATGATATTACAAACCTCAAAACACACGATTCATACCTAAAATGCTATATTCAGGCAATGTGCGCTTAATTCTTGGATTGAGCGCAATCCAAATAAACGCTAATTTATTGTAGAAACACGAATTTCCGAGTATTTCCATCAAGAAATGTGATCAATAAACTGTGCGTAGGTGTGAAGAAAACTTTATTTAACAAATGCAAGATTTCCGATCTGAAAGAACCACAATAAATGTGACCACAGAACCGCAATGATGTCTACAAAGTGATTTTAATGCAGCTTGCTGTGAAATTATAAGAACTACAATGTAAAAAATTTCTTATTTAATTTATAAATTAAAAATAACACTCAGTTCATAAAAATTGTTTTTAGTGCTCTTTCATAATCTTTTTTAGCGAAAAGCAATGCCTCAGAAGAACCATGTGTAGATAATATTGGAATTTGCCTGCAAGATCTCAAATCAGTTTTGAATGACACACAGTTGGCGTTTGCACAAGACGCCGAGCAGTTAGATATTCTTTGTAGGTAAGTAATGAATTCACTTGTAACATTAAGCAAATGTTGAGAGAAATAATCTTGAGAAATAATATTCATATTCTTAATGCAGGCACTTAAATAAAACAGTTACATGTGTTTCACGCTTCATATCGCAATGTCTTAGAGAGGAAATGCAAAAGGATTATCAAGCGATGATCAGTGGCACTCAAATTCTTACTGACCGCTTGTGCACATCAGGATCACAGTTTAGAAAAAGTGAGTTCAAAAAATTGTGCATTCGAATGCTGTTTAACTAAAGAATGATCATCAGAATATCTGGAGCATGCGAAATGCTATCACAAATTAAAAAGTGTTTATAAGCGTTGTGGCGACGAATATTTGGAGAAAGAAAAGCAAAGAATTATTAAGGCAGAGAAGAACAGCGATATTCACGAACAAATGCAACTTTGGTGTTGGTATGAATACTATGCCTTCTTACTAGAATAACCATTCGATCTATAACGCACTCTTATCCGTAATTTACAGCAATCACGACGAGCATCGTAAATGCACGAGAAATGAAGTTAAAAAGGGATGCGGAGATGAAGCCGCATATCTTGCCGAACAAATTGTGATCATTAGCGGAGGTGATTTTGTGAACGATTTCTGCTTGAATTCCACAAATAATTTCTCCCTGTGCGAGTCCTCAGTGACTGGCTCCCCACTAACCAACTCTTCTCCAACCTCTACTGTTGATCCTAGTGCCAGAACCTCTGCGAGTACATCAACGTCAACACCATTACTCTTAATCTCTTCTTTAATTATCACATCATTATCATTTACTCAGATCATAATTCAGATATTATTTCAAATTTGTTTGCTTCAAAAGTCAACAAATTATCAGAGCCATTAATGCGAGCAATGTAAATAATCGTAACGTGTCGTGTTGTTTTTTAAGTTTTGATTCTGTAATGATGGACAGCACTGGACTTTATCATTCTAAATCTCTCGTTTTTTTTATGTCGCGAAAATGTGTTTAAATTATTATGCGTTTAGAAAAGTTGCGAAGTGTTTTTGCATTTGCAAAATTATTTAAAAATTGAGATGAAAAACTTTGATTAGAGATTTGATGTGCGATGATATTTTTCGATATGGGTTCACGACTATTTTCCATTTGAATGGGTATATACAGCTAAATGTTTTACCATAAATTACATTAAATGTGTCGGTTTTATATGGATTAGATAGCGAAACATTCTGGTAGGAGCTGCACAATCATCATTTCATCGCATTAATCGTACGACAGAATGAGGAGAATTTAAACGCGAAAATTTTCAATAGCAAACCACAATTTAATTATTCATGTATTTCAGTAAAAAATAATACGAGCATAAAAACTTTATTTGTCGTAATCAACGTGCAATAAATTAAGCCGATTCATTCGTAAAACACGCCGAATATGAGAAAAAATTAAGAAGATAAGATGTGTGTTTGAAGATTCGAAGCGCATTAAGAGATTAATCAATGCTTCGATCATTTTTATTGGAAAACGAGTCAATCGACAGCTACTATCTAAGACTTTCTCTCGGCTTCTCTACACTTTCAACTTGTACATTATATCAATTTACTGCTTTTAAATGAACTTAATGTCGAAAAATAGTTGTTAATATTTTAATCTTAAAAACGCTTGTGATCACTATTTCAATGAGTAAGTAAAGCACCAATCACTCACTTTTTAATATTACCGTTGCTTCAGCTTTAGTTTGTGATTAATTTATAATTGTATCATCCTAAATTTTACTTTCTAATTTACAAATATTGAACAATTTTTTAGATCGGTCTGTATATATGAGTTTCAAAAATACATTTTTCAAAATTGAATATATTACAAACTCAAGTCACAAGATTTTATAGAAGACGATCGATCGCATTTTGGTTTGGTTAAATCATCATGTTTAGATTTAATAAAACTCAGCCAAAAAATCAGTTGAGGTATGAAGATTGAGTAATCAACAGGTTCTATTTAATTCAAATAAATTTAGTTACTTTTTCAAAATTAATTTTAACTTTCGTTTTTTAAAACATACAAAAGTAAATGCGCAATAAATGTAAAATTTTGTATTTGATAAGATCAAAATTAACTTGAACAATCTTTTATATAAAATGATGTTGAAAAAGCTTTTGTAATTAAGAATCGTTGCTTTGCTCAATAAAAGCTTGAAGACTAAAGTGAAACTATTTTAAATTGCAGCTACTGTCAAACTTTCCTATTACAAAAACATTGTTATTCTTAGAAAAGTTTTTAAATTAAATAAGGCTCGATTTCAAATTAAAAATTTTGCAATTTATTATACTAAAATGCGCAGTGCAATTTCGTCATAAAAATTTTATTGATAAGCTTATATGGAACTATTAAAAAATTTTTAAAATTTAGCTTGATAATAAAAAATTCAATTTTTTATTATGAAGGAATGCGCGCACGCCATTGTTTTTCTCGTCCTCAAATGCATATAAAAAAAGTTGATTTGACCATAGGTTAGGTGGGACAGTCGAAAACCTTTCCTTGTAAGTAAAAACGATTCACTTTCTCTTTCTGAGTAAGTACTTTCTCTATGATTTACCTATATAACGCTGAAAATGAAAATGTGTTTTCCGTTTATTCAACAATAGCCTTAAGCTTATAAACAAAACAAATGTGAATTGAAAGAATTAGAGACTAGTAATTCACTTTATTGAAATCTTGTTAGTTTAGAGTTATTGCTCTCAAGCAAAAGCGAAATCAATAACTCATTCAGTGGTAATCACTTTGCAAGCTTGATTTTTTCGTTTTTTTTTCTAATTCTCTTTTAATTTAAATGACTTTACTATTTCGCATTTAAAAAATCTAGTGTTCAATTTATGAAATTTATGAAATTGATTTATGAGATTTAAGCAAAAGTTCTTAAAATTTAAAATTGCGAATTTTTGCTATATACTCAATGTTAAAGTTAACAAAAATTAGTTTTTCTTATAAGCGGTACTGATGTGTTCTAAAAAAAGTGAAAACATGTGAGAAATCCCTCTAACCATATTTGCGTTTTCAAAAATTAATAAAATAAAATATTGTAAGCAGAGACGATTAGAGGGAACGATGATAATATAATTCTCACCCGATTTCAAACATTTAGAGTTCATTAATACCGCTCACAAGAAAACTGATCTTTTGGCCCGATCCTATTTCGATTAAGTTTAATATTAAGTTTTTGGCATATAACTTGAAAACGGTTTGTTTCTGACATTTAAAATTTTCAAAAATGAACTCTACGGATTTAATTACCCTTTTGAGGTACATTTGAAAAGTTCTGAGGAGGCGCCGTTACCTCGACTTCAACCAAAATTTCTTCTCTTACAAAATTTTCTGTAAAAAACTTTTTAAAAGCGGAGTTTTTTGTAAGGTGGACGAGGTCGAAAAAATCAATAAATATCGAAAAACATTCCATAGACTAACATAAAACATAGATAAAATATTACAATACCAGATTTTGTCGTTCTCGCTATTTTAAATAAGTAAATTTAAATGCATTTTTAACTATTGAATTTTGATAAAAATTTATGCTGCTTCATATTCAAACATTTTAAGCTTTTTTTGAATAAAGTAATTTAAAATTTTTAGAATGTTAAGCAGCTGATTTTTTTCTCTTTTCTATATTTCGCTGCAAGAATATCTAGAACAGTTTTGAGCATTGCTAAAGCTTCATGAAACCATTTGAGATTCATTTGTGTCTCCTTTCACTACAACTGTTAGAAAATGAAGGCAAGCAGTAAGAAATGCAATTGAAAATTTTAGCATTTGAAAAAGATTTATTTTGCACTTTGAAAGCCGAATTTTTGTTGCTGTATAAATGAGCCATTTTCTTAATTCTCTAAAAGCTTTGAAGCAGATTAAACTTGAAGATTTCAAATTTGAGTTTTTTCGCTTCACCTATCAAAGAAAATCTTTTTTTTTTGCGGTCATTTTAGATGTTGAAATCAAGAAAAAGAAAGACGTGTAATGAAATTTATCTCTCGTAAAACTATTTTCGAAAAATGTTGTTCAGTGGATTTAAAGCTTATTACGATTCGCACAAAAGGTAATACATACAGTTTTCAATTGTAAAAACAAAGTCAAAGAGAAAAGCAGGAAGCTGATTCTCTTTATTTTTCTGCTTTAGAGCATTGCCCAAATGTTCATTGAATTCAAATGTTCGATGAGCGAAAAAAACGAGCGGCATTCTTTCTAAGCTTAACTAAATTTCTTTTTCTGCTATAAGCTGCGGTGAATCGTATAAATAAGAAATATAAAATTCAATTCATTGATCGTCATCGCAACATTTCTCTAGAATTTGGATCTGCTAGAGATAAAAATCATTGATCATATGAAGAGAGTTCTTTCAAGTGATTTCTTAAATAATTTAAATAATTTCAAAATAAGCTGACAGAAAAAATTATTTTTTAACACGATAGTATTAAAACTGAATTAGAGTTAAACATGCTCGCGATTAAATAATCAAACTTCATTTATATTTATTTGTAAAACTTTGGCTTATTAATCAAACTTATTAGTAATAAATATAATCTAAATTTACACACATTTCAACTAAAACAGTGGTTCTCGAAAGCAGACTGCATTTGAAGATAACAATAAAAGCGCTTGAGAATCGTGCTCTAGCTTTTTCACCTCGTGAAGCGTGACCAATTTTGCCGAATCGTAAAAGAAGAACAAAAGCATTTTGCAAATTAGATACTTTGCTCGATGCTTTTGCTTTGTTTCTTCATTTCGAAGTAAAAACATGAAGCCAATTTCGACGCACAGACAAAAATGATAACATATAATGTGAATAATTTAAAAACGACAATTAAATTATTAAAATTAAAAAATAATCAAATTGATTTCAAACCATGCGCATTTTTGTTTCACGAAACATTTGTATTAAATTTGAGAATTTGAGATTTTGAGATTAAATTCAGTTTGAAAGAAATAATCGGTTTACTTCGTTGTCGGAGTACATTTATTCGCAAAATGTGAAGCCTAACAGATATCATAAATCTTGGATTACATCGAAGCTACATTTTCGCGTAAAGCAGCAAAAAAAGTGAGTTTTTTTATTTTTATGACAAGATTACTTCTTTTATATTTATTATAATGCCACTCAAATATTTTGCAATTTTTTAAAGTACTCTTTTTGAAGCTTAAAAGTGAATTGGATAACTAGCTTAAAACAATATTTCATAATCTGCAATATATTAATGATTCCAGCTTGACAAGATAACGCGATTTTTTTCAACTCAATACATTTTTAAATAGCAGTACGAAAAATTCGTTAAAACATTATTTTGCTGATGAATTTTTACGTGCTTAAAAGAGTATACGATAAATGGTATATAGGTGTCATGTTATTAGATGGCGATTCAAGTCAATTCATTTTGCTTAGAACGTTAAAGCAAAAATTCATCAAAATTAATAAAGCAGCAAAAAATTTGAACGAAACAAAATGACTCTTTGTACTACAAGTACAAAAATAAATTTTTTTAGTATGCCGATGAAGTTTAAATTGTAAATTTCAACAAAATATAGATAATTGCTTCGATTCTGCAATCATAAACAGCTAAACTTTCGTGAGCACATGCAGAAAAAATGTTTGTCTTAATTCGAGCTTCATTCTTGTGATATTATAAAAATAATTTTTATACATAAATTTTTGACCTATGGTGAAAATTGATTATTTTTTCCATTGTGATAGCATCTATTACGAAAACATTGAATTTAAAACCGCTTAAATCAATGCTTATTTGTTTTTAATACAAAAATTCTTTCTTACTAGTTAGAACGATACATTTTTACTGCCTAATCTGACGTTTTTAGTGATTGAAAACCTTTTTATGTGATTACCAGTTTAAATAATGGATTAGAGGTAGAAAAGGGACATGGGAAAAATCAAAATGGTGAAGAATGACGTGGAAATGGTCGGTGATGGGGTGGATTTTTTAAAAAATTTTGTAATAATGGTATTGAAATGGCAATGAAATTCGTTGTAATGGTTTACACATTTCTATTTTATTGTACTTATGTTAGTTATTGTAGTTTAAAGAGTTCAACGGATCACCGGTTAAACTAGTTAACAGGATAACGCGTTTGATGGGACACGGGATTTACGAGACGGACAGCGCATAGCTTACGAAATACGAGCTAGTTTGGGATTTCTAATTTCATTCCTTTTTCACCTCTATAAAGTTCAAGAAACAATTTTTTAAATCCACTATGAATGAAAAGAGTGGATGTTTTAAAGTAATAGGCTGTCGTTAATAACTTATCTCTGCTTATTCTTTCGATCAAGACAATGCAAAACGATTGCAAAAGCTGACCTTTTTACTAACCTCGTCTTGGTTCGTTTCTTTCGATAGTCGCGTTAATGGTTTTCACAATCCAATTATAAATTGCTAACAAATTTCCTGAAGACAAGCTTGAAATGAGTTCTGAAACGACTTTTTTTTCTGGAAATGATTGATCGTTGAAAAAAAATCAATAAGAAAGAAAGAACTTGTTGCTTCTTTTCACACTCGCTATCGAACGAATCAATATTCAGAACGAAATGCAATTTCGCAAAGAATGTAAACAAAACCTAGTCCACTCCTGATAACCTCGTTTTTGTATTGAAACAACTAATTTGTGTTCATTTTCTATTCTTTAAGAAACAGCGCTGACAGAGCTTATTCTGTGAAATTCTCATCTTATTCTATAAAAAAAAATCAGAAATTGTCCAAATAAACGCGTTGTGATTTTTCTTATTTTGTGAAATTTGAAATTAATCGGCCATTTTTGCTCATTAGATATTTTCATCAGCTTGATTAAGCAAATAAACATCAATGCAAGAAGCTGCATTACTTTATTTAATCTCAAACTAATTTTGCTTGGCTAATTAACAAATCAAACGGCAAAGTCTGCGTAAAAACAATCGTTATCACGTTCGTTCGATAAATAAAGGTTTCGAAACGAATAACTTGATGTTATTGATTTTCGGCTTTGTAAACACAAAACTGTAGCTTTCTTTTCGAGTGGCTGCTTAAATGGTATCATAAGAGAATCTCACTTTTTTTTACTGCGAAAACGATAGATAAATTGAAGATGTATTTTCGTTTAAAAATAAAATAAACCAAAAAAGTAAATCTCGAGAAGATTTAGGGTAAGTTGAAATGAATTTGAGTAAAATGATCACTTTTTCGAAACCATTGAGTTAGATTTGAGTTTATTGTTTTTAATTATCGAATTCACCGCCTATTAAGTTTGATTTTGAATAAAAACTCGATAGACGTATTCAAGATGTTTTAAAAGTTTTAAAATGATGGCTCGATCTTGTTTATTATTTTAACTTTTTAATTAAGTTTAATTATATCCAAAACTTTTTTTTATTCTAGCAAGTTTTTGAAAGTGAAAAAGTAAAAATCGAAAGTGGTTATTCTTATAAACATTTGACGAGGAAAATTAATAAAATTTTCATTTACCAACTAAATAAATTTTCATTACTTTGATCATAAGGATGACTTTTATCTGTTTGTAATTGAATTTACTGCTTCTCAATCTTTAGATTCTTAAGCCTCTCAATTACCAAAATAGCGAAAGTAAAAAAATTGATTTCACTGTCAATAATTTATTTTCGGATTTTATTTTGTTTTATTTAAAGTCATATGAAAATATATGAATGAAAGTTTCAACTCACATATCAAAGTCAATTACAGTTTCTGATTTATTTTAAATTAAGCCTCAAATTTTAATCTGTGAACTGTCCTTTATAAATGTTCTTTGGCGATACTGCTAATATGATGAGTATGTTTAAAGTCCAAATTTGGACAAACATTTCATGTTTTGAAATGAAAAAGTCAAAAACACAGCTTTTAATTTAATTGTCTATTAAATTAGTTTAATAAAATTCTTAACAAAAATTGAAATATAAACAAAGTATGTCTTTAAATCATGCATAGTTTGAAAGATTTCATTTTGCTTTCAATCTAAGCCAAATATATCAAAGTGAAAAAAATTTCTAGACTTTTACGGGACGCATTTTACACAGAAAATTTGTATGAAAGCAGAATTTTATTACTGAAACAAGATCGTGTGAATGTGAAATCTTCATTTTCGAAAAAGCACTAAAATCTTGTTTAAGTATGCAAAATGAAAAGTATTTTGAGCCTAAAAAAGCGCATATTTTTACGGTATTAACATTTTCCTTAGAATTAAAACAGATACTCAACAAAAGCCTTCTCTTCACTCATTAAGCAAAGTGAATGTAATATTTCTAGTTGTTGATAATATT
>NCKU01005328.1:0-10318 GCA_003675995.1 Dinothrombium tinctorium
GCGAATGCACAGTTGCGGTAGAAGAAAAGTGAAGTGTAACAGACCACCTTGTATGTTACACCGTGCACGCCACATTATAATGACAATTATCCACATAATTTGGACACACGTAAAAGCGTCATTAAATAACTTCATTAAACATTTTTATTTGCAAAGTAAAAAAAATCAGAAAAATAAAAAATCTTGTTCGCCTTAGAAGAATTGAAGTTGCAGAGAAATCGAGTAACTTCATAAAATAAAACCACTCGTTACAGAACTAACATCTCACCCGCATATCAGGCGTATCAAAATGGCTGTGCTCGCAATTATACTTTGGAGAATTGTAAATGCGATTAAAAAGCGGCTGCAATATTTCAAATATCCTCGAAATCTCGATCAATGTGAAAAGTATGATATTCAAGCGGAATTATTCGATTACGGTATTCTCTTGGGTGAATGGGATGAAAAAGAAGGAATCAAAAAATTTAAAATTTCAAATATAATCAAGAGTATGGTGGTGCTTTTGTTACAAGTGATTGCATTTGCATCGGAAATTTATTGGAGTTACGCAGAAAATGAGATGCTCATGAAATCTCGTGATTTTACGCTTGTCTTTAGACCAATCGAAACTTTGGCGAGATGTAATTTTCATTCTGCACACATCGCTGGAATTCTGATACATATTCAATTAACAATGTTAAATTTTTACCCGGAAACGTTTGGATGGATGAAAATGTTCGATAGAATCGAAAATGAGCGCCAGTTTTTCAATGTGAATATGAAGAAAGAATTTTATTTCAAATGGTTTTACACATGGCGATATTTTCGAATTGGCCGTATTTTTATTATTTATGGCTATAACGTTACTCTCGTCTTGTGCATTGTTTTCTTCCCAAACGCAACATGGTCCGAATCAAGCTTACTGCTCACTATAGCTAATTACTTGCCACGTATAGTCGCTACTCATTTATACGCGTATTACATTTCGCTTTGTTATATCATCGTTTCCGCTTCGCTGCTTCACATCGACTATCAAGCGAAAACAATTCTAGAAAAGCTTTCGGATCTTGAAGAAAAAACGGCAAATAAAACGAAGCTGAATATGTATGAAAGGGCGATTTTCGACAGAAATATACACAATTTGATGAAAATATGTAAAAGTTTACACATTCACAATTGTTTCACAAAAAATATCGTTGGCATAATAATCTTAGGGCAATTCTATTTTATTGCGTCGTGCGCTTGCTTCTTTATCCTCGTTGAAGTTTCGATTTTTCTCCAATCGCTGTGCGCTTTCTCATTCATCTCCATCTTGCTTATTTACTACAACTTGTGCCTCTTCGCAGCGAGCGTATCAAAAAATGTAATTTTAATTTTTTAAATAGCGCATTTGATTATTTTTTTTTTAATATTTTGTCTCTATAAGCAGTTATCCAGCATTTCATCCATTCTCTACAGTTTGATTCAAAGAAATCACAATTTCTCTTCACGAACACAATTGCTAAACTTTATTCAATATTTGGACAATGATAGTGGAATAGGACAATCGGTTTACGATGTGTACGTTATCACTTATGATAATACATTCATAGTGAGTCGAAATTTGATGATGAACAAAAATAAATTTTAATTCAAACTTTTTTTTCTACAGTCATCTATCGAAGTGGTAAATTATGCTTTGCTTATTTTGCAGTTAGCAAGTGGACAGACCACTTTTTCCACATGAGATTTCAATTTCAGTTAATTTCAAAGTACTTTACAAATAAAATTTAAAAATTAGTTCAATGCTTAATTTTAAATTTAAAAATTTATTTTGACAACAATCGTAAACTTTTTTAAAAAATATTTTCGTAAATTTTACATTATTTTTAATTTTTGTTGTTTTCAATCGTAATTACTTAAAATTTCAAATACTCACAACTGTTGTAACTTTTTAAATTTAAACACATAAATTTAAGAAATAAAATTGTATGCAAACTTTGCGAATGTTTGAGTTCACTAATTCGTGTTAAAATATTAAAATTCACTACCTGTTAGATGTTATTTCTTTATCTCTGTTGTTATTAATATCAGAATTGGGACAATTTTTAGCGCTTTTTTCGAAAATTATCAGACATCTATTATCAGATAAAGATTTAATCATACTTTCATTTTAAAAAAAGTTACGAAAATCGTTTAAGATTTCATAACGCAATCTTAAAAATAAAGTTTTTCGCTGTTGATTTAATGTTAAAGTTTACTACTAACACTTAAATGGTGCAAAAAAAAAAAGAAAAATGAGACTTCACAGGTTTTTGTTTGAGTGAGAATGTGCAATTTTATTGTTGAATTTTGAACATTAACATTAATTCATGATTCAGCATGTGATTCAAGTTTCGGCATTCAAACTTATGTTCATATGGTCATTGGTAAGCTGTAGATTACAGTTTTTCTGCTTTCTTATCACCTTTCAAAGTCTCATTTAAATGTCAATGCAAAGAAAAATGCACATTTTGTGAATAAAAATTTCACAATTTACTCGCTTTTACTTTAAATCATTTCATTACTTTTTCAACATTCAATTAAAAGTGCGCAATTGACGTGTTCAAATAAAAGTGAGATGATTTTAGTAGGATTTGTGGTAATTTATAAAAAAATAATTAAAAAGTTATCGTTTTTTCTTAAATAAGAGTTTATATAATCTTCACGATTTTTATCTCTTTGTTTTCGTGTGCAAATAAAATAGAGGCGAATTAGTATGATTTGCTTTGCCTTATGAAAACAATTCAATGGTCATCTTGTTAAACAAGAATTCAATCTTTTCATTTAAACTGACTGTTTTTTGATACCATCGAAGGTAAGATCGGATTTTAATTGTTTCGCTCGCATTTAAAGCTCGCACTGATAGCGTTTCTTTATAAAATATTGCAGTTTCTCACTCAAGCAAAAACCTACGTAAGTTTTATTTTGCTTTTTTGCACAATTTTTGCTTGAAAACTGTTGATTTTTTTTATTCATGATGTCAATTAAGAAATTGAACAAAAATATTTGTTCTTAAATTTTGCGAACCTAAATAAGCGATCAAAGTTATTTCATCTTTAAAAACGGGCAACTTTCTTTCTGAACAGGTAGTACATGTGAATAACTTTCTTCACGACACATATTCATACCTAAGATGGGAAAATTCTTAATGCACACATAAAGTGCTATCTACGTAGTTATTTCATTGAAATCAACTTCTGATTAAAAAGAAATTTTCATTTAAGAAAAAAAACAAAATGCACAAATTAGTGGGCAACTTAACTACGGACATTATTTTAGCCACAGTGAGGGGTTTACCACTCGGAATGCAGCTTGATTAGAACATAAAATACGCCATATGCATACAGAAAATATTCTCCTATTTTCCTAAATGTAACGTTTCCTCAAGTGTTGCACTTATTTTTCATTAAATTTATTTCGCTTTGAAAGCGAAAACAATGTTTAATGCAAAGATTTAATTCAAGAACCTTTAATATGCGGTAAAGAGGCGAAAAATTTTGCATATTTGTCGGCGATTGTATTTTTCTATGTTTTTTGATAAAAGGATGAAATCGATGATCAAATATAGTCTCATGAAAATTACAATTTATTAGAAATAGGAAATATTTTTATTCTAATTTCGCCTTTAGGGCGATAGGAAAGATCAAAAACCTTCTCAACCATATGCTCATCATCAATTGAAACAACGGAATATTTTCTAAAAATGTGAGCCAATACCAGCTTCATTTCGATCATCGCAAATCGATGTCCAATACAATTACGAGAGCCAGCTGCAAATGGCATGAAACTTGCATTTATTTTACTCGTATCACCGCTCAAGAATCGCTCTGGTTTGAATTCAAGAGGATTGGGAAAAGTGTCTTCATTTTGGTGAAGTTTTAGAAAGTTTAACCAAATACTCGTTCCTTTCGGAATTTTCAAACCTCCGATTTGCATATCACTTGTAGCAAGTCTGGCTATCATTGGAGCTGGTGGATAAATACGCAACACTTCTTTAACCACACATTCAATGTAAATCATTTTACTGAGGTCTTCGCGAGTGATACCCCTCTCTCTATCATAACCGAAAATAGAGTCGAGTTCTTCTCTCATTTTGTTTTGAACATCCTGATAATGTCCAATAAGCAAAAAGGCCCACGCGAGAGCTGCGCTTGATGGCTCATTGCCACCGGCAATCAAAGTTGAGATGTCTTCTAAAATATTTTCATCTTTAATCGAATTATCCTTCATTTGAACTGAAAGCAAAAGATCGAGCAGCGCCAATTTTCTTTTTTGACCATCTTCATTATTTCCCTCCTCCATCAATCGCTCTTTCCTTGCCTCGATCACTTTCATCGTAAAATCATCTAAAAATGCGACATCTTCTTTGAATTGCTTTCCACTGTTTGTTTTGTAATAAATAGAATCGCTCCAAATAAGTGGATTGTAAATGCGGTCGAAAAGCTTGATCAATATTCGATGTAAGCATACGGCGTACTTTATATTCTCATCAAGCTGCAAACCGAGTGGTAAACCCATCGCTGTGGCTACTATGATATCCGTTGTTAAGTTGCACACTAATTGGTGTATATCGATGTAATCGGAATTGATATTCGAATCGATAATTTTCATCATGACACAAATTTCTTCATTCATAAGAGGAATAAATTTGTTAAGTATATCGGTGTGAAAAGTTGGATTCATCAGTTTTCGCTTCGCTCTCCACATCTGACCATTTGCGGTCACCAATCCATTTTTCAACCATTGTGCTATAAATGCGTAGTCCGATGTTTTATTGATGAACGTGTTATCCTTTAGCAATTCATTAAGAATTGATGGTTCGTGAATGTAAAGTGAAGCTTTAGGACCAATAAATAGCAAGAACATTCCTTCTTCTTTGTATTTAAGATACATTTCGTCAAGCACACCATTTACACGTTTCGTGAAGCGACCTTTTTTGCTGAGTAACAAAGTAACGTTTCCCAAAAATGGCCAAATTGGTTTTGGACCAGGAAATTTCTCATATTTCTTAACAAATTCATGCCATCTTTTCAAACGCCAAAAAATATTTAAGACGATGAGAGTGATCAAAGAAATAAATAAAATTGATAAGTCCATTGAGCTTTTCTCTTTGAAGCGTAAAACAATCAAAAATGAACAAATTTTCTAAACTCTAAATCAAAGAATTTTGTAAAATAATTAAAGTTTAATCTAAAAAATTGTCAAAAAATGATTTTAAGAAAGTTGATTAAATGGGCAACATACCTTATAGACAGTTACATTCAAATGTAAAGAAATCTTTTCAAGTTATATATGATTAAAAGTTTTAAGTAACGTTTGATGCGTAAACATTGACTCTCTAAGATGCTTTTAAAAGAAGCAAGAACTTAAAAGAAGAAGCTAATTTTAAATTGAAAACAGGAAACATTAAATATGTAATTATCATAAATTGTGATGTTTTTAACATAATTTTTGGGTTTAGCAAACTTTTCGTTAATTAAATTTTTTCTTTACTCCCTTTCAGCTAATTCTTGAAAATCTTAATTGAGCTTCTATTAACGTCATTTTGTTTTGTTCGTGCGATTTGTTTCCAAAATTTACAAATGTTTTTAGTTTAGTTTATATGAAATAATCAGAAGTTGTATTAAAAAGCTCAAAATATTAGAATTTATGATATTTTAAAATTTGCTTCGATTCTATTTTTAATTTAAAAATTCTGCCTTTTAATGTACTTCTTTAACTTAATCACTAGGCTTTCGAAAATATTCGATTATTTTGAGGCAAAATATTCGAATATAATAGTCGAAAAATATTCGACTTTTTACATTAGTTTAGAGCACATT
The DNA here is from genome assembly GCA_003675995.1 of Dinothrombium tinctorium. NCBI lineage: Eukaryota > Metazoa > Arthropoda > Arachnida > Trombidiformes > Trombidiidae > Dinothrombium > Dinothrombium tinctorium. The sequence continues at coordinate 5,823 of NCKU01005328.1, forward strand.
TCTGATTACTCAATGAGCTCAGTATCATTCTCATAATGAATATTGTCGAAAACATTGTAAAACAATATATGATAATGTATTTAGAGAAAGTTTCAGGTTTAAATCTTTCTATATTTGTTCGATATGCAGCCTTATACTGAGAAAATGAATGTTCTACTGTGACCGTAATTGAGAGAGCGTAAGTACATGAATTTATTTCTTTGGGTGAGAAAGGAGTCATTTTTTCATTTCCTTCAATAATGGCGTTTAATTTCTTAAGTTCGGTATAACCGACGTTTTTCGTCATAACTTCGTTAAACTTTCTTATAAATATAAATTTTGATCAAATCTTTGCTGAATTAATTTTTCTTTATTCTGCTTACGCTTCTCCTTTTGACTATGCTTCTTTGTGTTGACATTCTGAATTACTTGCGTTTTACAGGTAACAGTTGTTTTCTTCACAAATGTTACACCAAAGCGTATTTTCTGTCTTTTACAATTTTAAATACAACAGAATTTAAATTACAATATTTGCGAAGTGTTTTGAGTTAATTTCTGCCAATTTTAATTGGAAAACGTACAATAGTAAAAGCTTGCTCACTATGATTAACACAAAATACGAAAAAGTTAAGTTTAAACGCAATCGATACTTTATATAAAATGAAATGCTTGCGACTTGAAAATTTTTAACCGAAAATCGGTTTCAATCATTGATGTTTCATTGTGCAATAATTTTATAAACAATATTCGTTTCAAACTGTTTCTCACGTTTTAAATAATGCGAATGAGCTTTAAAAGCGTTTTTCATATTTTCTTTTTCTGAGATTAGAAACTTTTCATTTTTATTTTTTCCGATTTAATATTCGATTTATGCGAATATTCGATTTTATGCAAAATATTCGATAATATGAAAAATAATTGATTTTATTCGATGTGAAAATTTCTTTTAAACTTTGATTTTTACGTTTTTATATATTCCTGACATTTAAATAATAGTTTGGGAGCATAATTGATCATATTCGATTTATTCAATTTCGAAACCCTATTAATCACATTATTTAAGGGATTACACAAACATAAGTTATATTCACTTTTTTAATCTTAAAACCTTTAAAAAGATTTCTTTAAATTTGAAAAACTAATTTATATGTAAACACTTTTTAAACAGCAGCATTTTATAAAATTAGAAAGTGGCATTTATTGTCACGCATTTTGCTTTTTTTCTTAAATTAAAACTTCTTTTTAACCAGATCTTGATTTCAATGAAATAATTATGTAAATAGCACTTCATGTGTGCATTAAGAATTCTCCCATCTTACGTACGAATTTTCGTCATAAAGCAAGTTTAGTTAGACATTATATCAATGGAGAAAATTTTTATGCTTACGATTGCGTGATGAAATCTTAGCTGATTTTTGCCATTTTTTTTCAATGAAAGTATAATTCAACTTTTATCTGATAAAAAATGTCTGATAAATCTCGAAAAAAGCAGCGAAAAATTGCCTTAAGGTGTTAAACATTAATAACAACAGAGATAAAAAATAACATCTAACACATAGTTGCTTTTTAACATTTTAATTTAATTTTTTGTGACAATTTCATTAGATGTGAGATAAGTTTGAACTGAAAGATGTTAAAATGTGATTTATGATAAGATCATCTTTAAAAATGTCGAAAGCGAAAGAAAATCGACAATTTGCGACTTCAAAATTATTTTAGCTTTAACTGCTGGCACGTGGAGTGAGTTGAAACAGATTTCTCAATAAGAAACTTTCATTTTTGTTTCGTACAGTATACTTCTACTATGCATACTGTTTGTATGTTGGCTTGCATGCTGTTGTACGGTAATCGGTTAAAAGAAGATCAAAGTTTGTTGTGTTTTCAATCATATTTCAAAGCGGTTGCTAACAGTTGAACGTTGAATGTAAAGTGAAATGATGATTTTGTTGATAAAAGATATTCACAATTTACTCGCATTTTACTTTATTTCGTTTCTTCTCTTTTTCAAAATTCACTTAACAATTGTGCAATCGACTTTAGGAAAATGAAAAAGTGATTTTCGAATAATATTTTGTGCTTAAATTAATAAAATATCAACATTCATCGTCGTTGTTTTAAACAATAGTTTTGTGAAATCTTCAAGCTACCACATTTAAACTCACCTTTTTTAATGCCATCAAAAGTAAGAACAGAGTTTGATTGTTAAGGTGATATTTATGGGAGGTCTGTGTATAAAATAAAGTTTTATATTAAAATATAAGATACAACCAACGAGATTTTCCCTTTCATATCTTTTTCGTGTTATTAAGATTGTAAATTTGCATAAATACACAAACGCGTGATAATAAAATAATCATTAGTAGTTCGATAGTGAAAAATAGTTTTCCGTGTAATTTCTTGACTTGGTGTGAATGCTTTTAGATGATGCGATTAAACTCCTCTGCGCGTCTATTCAGCGACAGTTTGAACCGCTGATCAGTGTTCGAAGCAGCTTAACACGTGAAGAGATCGACATAATTACGAATAGAATTATGATTGTTGTGTTCGAATATTGAGTATTTTTTCGTAAAAATTTTTACTTAAAGCGAATCCAAAATTGAATTTTGATTTTCCCACTCTACGTACATTAGCCCTTATTGAGATTGTTCAGCGTGATTTTTTATTCAAACCTTAGACTGTTTCGAGCCTTGATTGCAAGCACAATAACTTCGCTACAATCGTCGCCGAAATTACTGCATAACATTAAAGGAAAGCTGTTGGAATGTGTTCCTAATCAATTTGATTAAGAAAGCACAGTCATTGTTTAAAAAATGTGTTTAAATGATCTTATAGAACTCCTATTGCCATCTATTTTCAATATTTGCAACTTACATATTTGGTTTATGTAACCTATCCTGACATCTAGTGTTTAAAAAGTTTTAAAGTGAACATTATTGCCGATAGATGTCAGCACGGGTTCCATAAGATGAATTAAACACGTTTTTTTACTCCATGACTGTACTTTATTAATGAGATTTATCTACAATATATAGCATCAGATCTCCTGCAAAGTTATTCAAATATTTTGCCATCGACTGTAGTTAAATCATTGCTTTTGCAATCAACGTTCGAAATAGCGCAAGTCTTGAAGAAATAACACATCACAATCTGTAAATTGATTAACGCAAAGTCAGGAAAAATCAAAATTTTTTGATTTCTTTCGCTTTCTTTCATTTTATTCAAAAATTTTTAAGAAAAAAACTTAAATCCGAGCCTAGCAATTATGTCGATGCTTTCGAGTGTTAAGCTGCTTCGAACACTGCTTCAACGTCGTCGAAAACTCGAAACGCGCGAAACAATTCGAACGGTTCAAAATACTTCATTTGACAAACTCTTTATTTACAATTTCTTGTCTATTTTTTTACTAATGCAAAAATGAATATCTTAAATGTATTTGTCGATATAATCAATCGTATGAATGCAGTTCTAGCAAAATCTTACTCGGAGGGCAAAAACCTAAGCGTGAAAAAACTCAACGTTTTTTATTGTATTACTTCTATTATTACTTTATATTGCGTTATATTACTTTATATATTTACTTTATATTATACTTATATTGCTTAATTATTATTTACTTTTTTACTTACGTAGGACACACGAATTTTGATTTTTAATGTTTTTTTATATGAAAAGTTACATCGTAAAAGTCCATAATTAAGATTTCGTAAATGTTACAAGTTTGTTAAAAGTTATTATTAGAAAATAATTGAATACAATAAAATACACATAATTACATTAAAATATCGCTTGTTATAATTTCTATAATAATTATAATTATGTTTTCTACTAAATCTTTTTATTACTTTAAGAGAAGAAAACAAATTACATGATTGCTTAAGCACTAGTGTTGTGCGAATAAGAATGCGATTGCGATTGTTTCGCGACTGCAATCGCCAAACAATCGCATTCGCAAATCGCATTCGCTTTTTGATAATGAACGATTGCAGTCGCGAAACAATCGCGTTCGTTTAAATTCTAACAAGTAAGATGTTTTTATTTGTAATTGGTAGTTTATTTAATTGAAATGAGACATAAGTCCTTAAATTATAAAAAATTTTGAAATAATACCAATCTACAAAATTAATCACTAAAATAACCTTCCATCTTATACGGATAAAGTAAATCAAAGATGCTTACAAATGTGGGAAAAGTTTAAACAAGAAGTTACTACAAATCGAGGAATCCTAATTGTTTTTGAGGATAGAAATGCCTAAAACTATATTAAATAAACTTAAACATCACAACCTCTAATTGCTTCGCCCTTTTTGCTGTTCTGGCATTAATGTACTATCGTTTCAAAATAAAACGTTTCAATAATCGAAACGGTTTTCGAAAGTTGGAAATATTGTAACGGCAAAAAGAAACCGATTAAATTTTAAAAGTGCAGAACGATTTATATCCTGACAAGGAACCTATCTTTTGTGCCCGTTCTCGATTTCAATGAAACTTGGTATGCAGATAGAACTTGATTAGTGTAT
>NCKU01005329.1:0-10317 GCA_003675995.1 Dinothrombium tinctorium
TTGCGACATGAAGAAACATTGACTTTAAAATTGTGATTTTAGAAAAATGAAAATTCTGATTTTACATTTAAATTTGCAAAATTTCATGAAAATTAATTATGTGGTTCTCATGTGATTTATGTGCTTGTTTTTTTTTTGAAAAAATTGGCATCATAAAAATGAAATAAAAAATTCATTTGGTATCAGAAAATCTGAAGCTAAACATCTTGAAGAAGTGATTAGTTATATCTGCTATTGGTAACATAATAAATTAATACAAAAGCTTGACCAAAAGATCATCAGAAGTCATTTTTACTTCAGGCTTGTATTGCAAACATTTAATGTTCTCCGGGTTCTCCGGGAAACCGGAGAACTCGGAGAAAACCACCGTTCGCGAGCTCTGACTAGCAACCAAATCTCATATGTTAAGAGCGGTTTTGAACTTACAACACATTGGAGACAAGTCCAGCGTTTTACCGCTGGACCAACCCGTGAACCCTTAGCCTTTTATTAATAGAACATCGATATTTTATTTCTTCACATTGATGGATGGTTTAAAATTGGTATAAATCAGTAAAGTTTTCGTTTACGTAAAGTGGAACTAAATATAAATGTGTAATTGAGCTTTTATGTTTATAAAAATATTTTGATCCTTTAATAAAATTGATTTTTGCTTTTATTTTACAATCGCTTTTTACTTTTCAAGCATTATGCACAAAGTCAAAACAAAAAATATAAAAAAGCTTGTATCAGCTTTTTATTAATTTCAAAATAATGAAAAAATAAAAAATTTTTAAACTTTTAAATTATTTCATTATATCATATTAAGTAGAGTATTTACCGTTATTTGAATATCTCTCATTTGGTTCATTTTCAATTATTAAGATCAATTTCGAAAATTAGAGAATTAGCATCTTGCTTATTCAAATAAACATTGCGTTGCTGTGTGTTGCTTAAAATTCAACATCAAACCATTCGTTTACTACTCTGATCTGGAGTTTTTTAGCGCTTTGTTCAAGAAATTTGATATAAGAATAAATGACTAGAAAGCTATTGAGAGTTACTTCATAATCCAAAAAAGCAGAAGTAAAATTATTTTTAAAATGATTTCAAAGTTTTATTCGAAAACTTAACAGTGATTACAAACTGTTTAATAAGGATAAGCGAAAAATATAAAAAAAATCTAATTTTTTACTTTGTAATTTGTAAAACTCAATCATTTTATCAATCAAAACAACATAATTCAACTTTATGACTTATTTATAAATAAGGTTGGTATAAATGTAATTACAGAATTTTAAGAAACGTAATTTTACGTAAAATTACACTTGAAAAAGAATTTTACGTAATTTTCCCAACCCTAGTCATGAATATCGATTGCTATTCTCAAATAAGCGATAATTTAGCAGAGAAAACGCATAATTTTTCATTCAAAAAAAAAGTTGTCACCAATTCAAGTCTTCAATGAATAAAAATGTTTAAGTGGCTAATACTTGTTTAATAGCTTCTGATTGCGTTTTAATGAAATACATGTTTACTTAATTAAGCTCTTAATATAATAATATAAGGAAGTTGTTAATTAATCTCATTTTGTGAATAAGATTTTCTCATTTGCGGTGAAAAAAAGTTTCGCTTCGCCAATCATGTCGAAACATTTTCGAACAGATAAATGAAAATAAAGTGAAACAATCGAGCTTCCGATTCCATTCAAAACAAATCTTTAGCTTCATTCGAAAGCGTCGAAATCAAATTTTTAATGGGCGAAAATTCAGTGCGTTGAGTAAACTGTTGATCGCGTTTCGCTTTCGTTTTGCATTGAATACGAGTTTTGAAATTTTTTTATATTCGAAAAAGTGAAGCGATTGTATTGTCTTCACAAACTACTTCCTGAGAAAAATAAAACATGAATATTTGGAAAAGATAGTGCTTCTTATCATAATCATTTCATTTTTATGCTTTCGAAGCTCATTTCTGCGCTCATTCACTTTTTAAACACAAATTTCTCGTTATTAAATGATTTCTTCATATGCTGTGCTTATAATTCTCGCTCTACGTTCACTTCAAACTTTTTGTCTAATTCAATATGAAGGTAAGTTCTTATCGCCCTCAGTTGTTACCTCAAGTTGATTTTTAATTTATTTTGAGTGTATTTTTTATTTTAATTTCTTTAGAATTTATTAATCACGATGATAATGAAGAAAACACAATACCCACTCAGGACACGAGTATCTCGCATCGAGATTTATTACCACCGCTGCCGATCACATCGATGTGTAATGATAAGCTCGATTTCGGCGATATGATCGGAATAAAAGACGGCGATACAAAAGATAAAAAGCGACTGTGGCCTAATGGTATAATTCCATTCACTATCAGCTTAGAGCTAAGTAAGTGCGCTTTTCTTTCTTCTTTTTAATCAAATTTGTTTTAAATAGCGCTTATTATAAATTAAATAGCTTAATGATTCGATAACGAAGCGAAAAAGTTTGTTCCAAAAATAAATTTTCTCAAACTTTCACTGAAATTTTTTTTCCGCATGAAACGAAATGAGTTTTTCATTGCAGCGAACGACGAGGATTTGATTTTAAAATCTATGAAGCATATCGAACAGAACACTTGCATACGATTCAGGCGAAGAACTGTTGAGCGTGACTACGTGAGTATCATTCGAGATCGAGGGTACGTATCGCGCGTTAATTTGCGCTGATTCAACAATCGATAGCAATCGATCATTTTGTTCATTTTCTTGTTTCAAAAAGATGTTATTCGTACATCGGTAAAAGGAAAAAGGGCGGCAAACAACCGCTGTCAATCGGCGATGGTTGCGCTTATTTCGGAACTGTTGTTCACGAACTACTCCACGCTGTCGGATTGATTCACGAGCAAAATCGCGCTGATCGCGATGACTACGTGAAGATATTGTGGAAAAATATCGATCCGAAATTCAAAGATCAATTCAAAAAAATCAACGGCAAATATTTTCCTCAATTTTTACCGTTCGATTATAATTCGGTGATGTTGTACGGAAGCTTTACGTTTACGAAGAATCGCAAATTGCCAACCATGTTGGCGAAAGCGCCTGGCGTAAATCCGATTTTGCCCGAAGTTTACAAAAAGAAGTCGATGAGCGTGATCGACGCGAAACGCGTTCGCCGACTTTATGATTGCGAAAATATTTACAAAAAGAGCAAAATAAGAATTTTTAAGATAACTGAATTTTATCTTTGATGTAATTAAAATAAAATTAAAAAGACGATATTTTCACAATTTTTGAGATTCATTGCGAACATATACCGTGTTAAAGAAGTGATAATGCGTTACAATAATCAATGAAAACGTTCCGCACGGTTCGCTCGGAAGCCACTATTCGTTTGCATCGCTTCTTGTAGGTGATTATATTTAAAGACAATAAAAAATTTTGTTAAACCAATTTCACGCAAATTTTGCTAAAAGGCAAGTTTTTGCTATTTTCAATTTTTTATATATTTTATTCAATTTCATATTTTATATATTTTGAAAGTTGTGAAAATGTGATAGGCATAGGTGATCATTGTGCCACAACGTTCACCTTCACAAATGAAACAAATTTGAACTTTCTACAAAAACTTCAGAATAGAGTTTTAAGAATTATTACTGGACAAGATCTACATGTCTCAAGTGAAGTGATGTAAAAAGAAATTGACTTTCTTCGTGTTCGAAACCGACTTAAATTTGTAACCTTAGTCTACATATTTAAATTGAAATCTGGAATTTTACTATCAAAGCTGTATGAAAAAGTAACGTTTAACCATGGTGTTACTGCTCAAAGATTTCGAAATCAAAATATATTTTTATGTTAAAAAAAACTAAAAAAATTTCTTCAAACTCAACATGGAATAAAGGTTTATCTCTTTTTCATAAGCTACTAAATGAATTGAAAAATATTCCTGATTTCAATCATTTTAAAAAACTTTATTTAAATTTTTAAAGTCATTCGAAATGTAGTCGCAAGTAGCATCTATGCAAATAAAAACTTCTTGAATGAATGAATCAATGAATAGATATTTTAAGCACCTTAGTTTTTATACTACAAAATTTCAGTTATTTTGAGTTATTTTAATTATTAATTGTAAGAAACATTTAAATATTCATTTGAAAAAACATTCCCAAAATTTTATAATTTTATCAACAAATAATTTTACAGAAACTTCTCTTAATTATCCAAACTCAAATTGAAGCGATTTAAATTCACACTTGTTGCTTTATTTCAATAAGCATTTTAATTAAATTTGAGAATTGTCCACAATTTTGAATATAAACAATTTATGATTACGAAAATATACATTTAAACAATGAGAATAAAAATTTCCAAATAATCAAATTTTGTGTTTGGTTTTATTACATTTTTAAAATTGAATTTTGTCGCTGACTTTTTTAGAAGATTTTACCTCTAAGTTCACTTCTCTTCTAATTGAAGAGAACATTCGAATCGTATCATTTATAAACGAAGAAAATTTTGGAACATTAGTGTAAAAACCGGGCGAATATTTTTCACCGCAATCAAGACCTGAGGCAGAAGAAATGATACCGAGCAATTCCCATCGACGTTTATCACGATTATAGATTACCATTGGTCCTCCGCTATCATTCTGTTAAGTTGGAAGTTAAAAAATTGAAAACTTTTTAAAATACAAAACAACTTACCTCACACGTATCGTGTCCTCCTTCTTTGTAACCTGCACATATAACGTCTTTTTCAATCACATTCGCCATTTTTGGAAGCATTTTGACGCATTCATCAGATGGTATGATAGGAATAGCCGCTTGTTTTAGCAATAAGTCAAAGCCAGTGTTTCGTGTAACGCCCCATCCCGTCACCCATGTTATATTGTGTTGACTTTGGTCCGAGTTTGTGATACAAATCGGTTGGACGTATGGGTTATTTTGAGGTACCGGTGATTTGAGCTTTATCATTGCGATATCATTTACTGGAACCGAGAATAGATGGCTATCGTTATCGATATCGACGAGGGTATAATTATCATGCACAATGATCTTTTCGATGTTTCGCTTGATTTGATAAGCATTGTCGACAAGTCTATTGTATCTGCCCAAATGAACGCTCCATTTCTCCGGCTCAACACTGTGAAAGCAATGCGCGGCTGTGAGCACCCATTCATAATTGATCAATATGCCGCCGCAAAAATGTCCCTCGGGTTCGGCTTGATTTAAACGAATTGAAACAGTCCATGGCCAGCTACCAGGAACAGCTTTGTAGCCGCCAACAATGCGACCTAAACTGGTCAAATTGGGTGCAATCGGCGGTATTCCACAAGTGAGATCAGATGAGGGCAATTGATACGAGCATCCTTCTTCGTCTTTTCCATCCTTACACATGAAATTTTTATCGCAAACTTGATATCTTGAATAGCATTCACCATCTTCACATTGATAATCAGTGATTCTTGCACATTTATTCACTTTTCGAACGTGGCGAAAATAAAATTCGAAAGAAAACATGGGACTTATATGTCTGCCTTTATATAAAATATGAAGAACGTTATGTTTTGAGAACAGATCACCTCTACCATAAAAATTTTCACAAAATTTTCCCAGTAATCTGGCTTTTTGGTCTTCGCCGTCGAAAAAGAAAAGCTGCGAATTGCATTCAGGATCCAAATTGAAACGTTTCATTGTGATCTGAAGTCGATAACCTTTAGGAGCAAAGATTGTCCACAAGCAGGTTACTTCCTTCGCATGAGCCGATTGATTGTAAAATGGTGATGAAATCTTGCCAAACGTTATGTTTTGTGGCACAACATGAGGCGCATTATTGTCATTGCAAGCAATCGACGGATTCAGTTGAAGTTCGTCTATGCTCTCCGGATCTGAAAAGTAAATAAATAAGAAATTTATTGAATGGAGAATTTAAGTTCAACTCACTAAATGCATGAGAAGAAGTTACTTTCAATGTAATTAAAGATAAAGCGATTATAGTGAATGCAGCGCTCATACTTCTGCTTTTGCTCTATCTAAAACGGATTCTGTCACATCTTTGAATTTATATGGTTTTAAGCGTTAAAAATTAAACTTTGTGTGTGATCAATGTTGAAATAAGTATTTGTAAACAAGTGTGTGAACTTCTTCTTTTTACGCACATGAAGAGCTAATCATTGAAGCTTTTAAGGTGTGTGAGAAAATTCATAAGTTGTTTTTGAGTGATTAGGTACACATCACATGAACTACTTACAACAGATGATAAATTTTTACAATAAAAATTGTGAATTTGATATCAATAAATTAATCAAGAACGTCGAATATTTGAGCAGAGATGAACATTGAAGCTTTTTACTGTGTTATGGTGACACATCGTGGGATCAATTTTAGACCCCAATGTCAAGATTGACTATAATGTGTGTAATGGGAAAAATGCAATCCGATGGCATTAGTTTCAAGGATTTCATTAAAAGCTCTACTTTTAGCTTCTCCGTTTCAATTCCATCGATGGACTTGAGATAAGAGCTAGCATAAGTCATTTCGTGTTTATTTTTCAAGCAATACTTGTGCCGATAGTTTATCAAATTTCTTTATCATCCGTTAAATTCGTCGAATTTTACCTGCTAAATAAGCAGCTGAAGCAAACATAATTAGTAACTCGTAATTTTTACTGTTATCAGTCCCTCTCTTACTACTTACCTACTCCCTTACTAATTAGATTCGTTTGCTGATTAAATGTTTAAACAAATTGATTCTACGCGCTTTTCCCGGGATCATTCGAGTCAATATTTCTCCTCAGCCACAGAGAACTTTCAAAATTTTAAATTATTTACCTTTTTCATTCTTTTCAATTCAATTTAATTATAATAAAACTTAAATGAGTATTTTAAATTTTCATCGAAAATAAATGAAGTGAAAATTTAATTTAAAAACGATTCAATAAAATTTTATCCACACAAGATCAAAAACATTTAAATTTATTTTTTCACTTAAAATAAAGTTGTAACAACTCATTTCTTCTTCACAAAGCTTTAACAGTTTTCTTTCGAAATACAGTCAGATTGATAGTCACGAACGAGGTCAGGTTTACAAATACATCCGATGATATAGTTGCGAGGACAAGGGAGGTTCGGATTTTTCACATACGCACAGGCAATGCAAGGAGAGCCTCTTCCATACACTTCATTCGGCTAGCTGCATTGAATTGGCGTCTGAATGTTTTGGAGATCTTATCCGAACAGAGTGGTGAAAATAAATCAACAAAACAGAATTATTTATCTAAGACTGATTATGATCGCCAAATTCATTCACAATTTGAAAGATGAAAACAATTGCAAAAACTAAAGACAATTTTTTCATGTTTTTCCTTGCTTAATTTCAATTACTACGATCAAATTTATCTTGAATTCGTTTTTGTTGAATATATTTAGCGAATGTTGCTTGCGAACCGGCTTAAACTTTATTTATATTGCTTAAAAAGCACTTAATTTTTTATAAGTTCTTGATAATACGTATCAATATCACAAAACTCTTGAACTTTAAAATTACTTTTATTTCATGCATACTTGAGTAACAAAAAACTCCATTGCGAAATTTTTTACGTGAATAAGCAAGCTTCATTGAGAAGTTTATTTATATTTTCACTTTACGAGAGAATTTAATTTTAAAAAAATTTCGAATATAAGTAAAAAAGCTTAAATTTTGTAAATCTCAAACAAGGAGAATTTTTTTATTTGCACGCTATTAAATTCAGTTTTCGTTTGGTTTCGAAAAATTAAAAGTAAACTTCGAATTGAATATTTCGTATGAATTCTACACTTTTTTAAATTGAAATTTCTACCTGGAAAAGTCGCTTTTTATGCTTTCGAAGAAGGAAAAAAATTCACAAAACAAACAGCATAAAAAGTTTTTTGACTCTGGCTTCACTCAATATTTGAGTATACGATAAGAGGAAAAATTATTTTTAGATTTGCATTGAAAAAAAAACTTGAGAATAAATTGCGACCATCTTGCTCTAAAGTTAAGTGGTTAAAGAAAAAGTTAAATTAAACGTAAAGCTTATCATTAACTTTATTGCTCAGAATAAATTACATATGATGAGCATTTGAAAAGAATTGTGATTTTTATTTAAAATTTTTTCATCTTTGTATAATGAGTTTTAAAGATAGCTTTACAAGTAAATGACTTGAAAACTGCAATATTTAAGAGAAAAACCTTCTAAGGCACAATAAAATCTAAATCTAAACAAATTTTAATAAAAAAAAACTTTGAAGCACATTCTATATTTAATTCATATTTACAGGATAATTTATATTAATTTGCTTTCCCTATCAGTCAAAACCAGTTTTTTTCCAATGTATTTCTATTGATAAGAAAGCAAATTAATATATAAGAAGCTGTTTTTTGACATTAATGATCATATGATCTATGAATACTTATGCGATGAGAAAATTTTTCTTGAAGTCAAGGTAATTTCAAGTTCTAAGATTTTTTATTTTGCATATTTCGGTGCGAGAGAATTCGCATTAATAATTTTAATTGAATTTTATTAATTTTTATTGCATAAAATTTTACTCTCTACTAATAGCTTAAGCACCGAATTTGTGTGATCACATAATTTTAAAATGAGAGTGTAATAACTTAAGAAGCTAATAAGAAGTAAGAATTTAAAAAATCGACATAAATACTTAACATTGAAAACATAAATCGTATAAAATCACATAATTTGAATATAAAATTACAAAAAAAGTTTATTTTTTAACAAAATCAACGATGATGTTTAGAGATGTTTTTCATACGAAACATGAAGTTTAAAAGTTTTTAAATTACTTCTGATGAAATAAATCTAAAGTTAAGTCGAAGCATTTTAAGTGAAGGCAATGTTTTTCACTTTACAAACCTTTTACAACAGTCCTTTACAACTCTAAGAAAGTGATTTAATTACACTTGGCTTCGTTTCATACTTGTTCATGACACTTAAAGGAAAATTTGAACAATATTCTTTCAATAATAAATTATAAGCGAAGTTTTAAATTAATGACCTTTATGTGATTTGCCTTTAAAAATTTAATCTTGTTTTTGAATCTTGTTGTTTACGTTAGAAGATCATTTTCGTTGGATAAATCTTTTTCATGAAAATTGCAAACGTTGATTGCCTAAGTTTTAATAGAAACTCATAATAACTTATTGTTATTAAATTTTTAGACAATTTTTTGATAATTTTTAATAATTGAAAAATCAGTAACACATTCTTACCACATATCACCCACATTTTTGAACAAACTCACTTCATAAATTTTGTACCCTATCAATAGCTTTCAAAGCCAATTTAAAAAATTGATTCACTACTTGAAGTTCATATTAGGTTTTTGCGACTTTGATTTATTTAACAAGTTTATTTGACTAAAAACTTTATTTTAAAACTTAGTAAACATTGTATCAAAAAGTGACTTAATGTTAACCTTTTGAAAGTATAAACACAAGTGAAGTCATAGAGTAATCGTATAACTGAAAAATATCGTTGTAACATAATAGCACTAACAAGGAACCCATCTTTCGTATCCTTTCCCGATTTCAATGAAACTTGGTATGTAGATAGAACTTCATTAGTGTATTAAGAATAAACCACATCGTCGGTGCGAATTTTGCGCGTGAAGCAAGTTAGTCGCTTGCAAACTTTAACATTAAGTCTATGGCGAAATTTTTTTTGTTTTTTCGACTGCGGGCCTAAATCTCAACTGATTCTCACCAGGTTTTGTTTTAATGTTTAAACTCATTATGTGCTATATATAATTATTTTTATTTCTTTTATTATTTATGTTGAAATATCTTTAAAGCAATTTTTCAGTGCTTTGATACAGAATTATGAGACATCTTTGATAAGATAGAAATTGAATAGTGCTTTCATTCAAAACAAACCAGGTGAGAATCGGTTTAGATTCAGGCCCTGAATCGAAAAACCAAAAAATTTCGCCATAGACTTAATGTTAAAGTTTGCAAGCGAATAACTTGCTTCACGCGCAAAATTCGCACCGATGATGGGGATAATTCTCAATACACTAATAAAGTTCTATCTGCATACCAAGTTTCATTGAAATCGGGAACGGGCACAAAAGATTGGTTCCTTGTAAGATTATTATTAATACTGTAATGTAGTATTTGTATAAATGCAAGTTATATTTCAAGTGGTAACAATATTATATGTCGAAAGAAATTTCCTTTTTATCGATAGAATTGCTAAAATTAAGTTTGAAATGATCTTTAATGAATATTAGATTATTTAAAAATTCAATGTCCAATATAATGGTTCAATTATTTTCTTTCAATTGAAAATTAAGTCCAATCAGACGATCGATTGATCTT
>NCKU01005330.1:0-10317 GCA_003675995.1 Dinothrombium tinctorium
AAGATCAATCGATCGTCTGATTGGACTTAATTTTCAATTGAAAGAAAATAATTGAACCATTATATTGGACATTGAATTTTTAAATAATCTAATATTCATTAAAGATCATTTCAAACTTAATTTTAGCAATTCTATCGATAAAAAGGAAATTTCTTTCGACATATAATATTGTTACCACTTGAAATATAACTTGCATTTATACAAATACTACATTACAGTATTAATAATAATCTTACAAGGAACCAATCTTTTGTGCCCGTTCCCGATTTCAATGAAACTTGGTATGCAGATAGAACTTTATTAGTGTATTGAGAATTATCCCCATCATCGGTGCGAATTTTGCGCGTGAAGCAAGTTATTCGCTTGCAAACTTTAACATTAAGTCTATGGCGAAATTTTTTGGTTTTTCGATTCAGGGCCTGAATCTAAACCGATTCTCACCTGGTTTGTTTTGAATGAAAGCACTATTCAATTTCTATCTTATCAAAGATGTCTCATAATTCTGTATCAAAGCACTGAAAAATTGCTTTAAAGATATTTCAACATAAATAATAAAAGAAATAAAAATAATTATATATAGCACATAATGAGTTTAAACATTAAAACAAAACCGGGTGAGAATCAGTTGAGATTTAGGCCCGCAGTCGAAAAAACAAAAAAAATTTCGCCATAGACTTAATGTCAAAGTTTGCAAGCGAATAACTTGCTTCATGCGCAAAATTCGCACCGACGATATGGTTTATTCTTAATACACTAATGAAGTTCTATCTTCATACCAAGTTTCATTGAAATCGGGAAAGGATACGAAAGATGGGTTCCTTGTTAGTCCTATTATGTTACAACGATATTTTTCAGTTATACGATTACTCTATGACTTCACTTGTGTTTATACTTTCAAAAGGTTAACATTAAGTCACTTTTTGATACAATGTTTACTAAGTTTTAAAATAAAGTTTTTAGTCAAATAAACTTGTTAAATAAATCAAAGTCGCAAAAACCTAATATGAACTTCAAGTAGTGAATCAATTTTTTAAATTGGCTTTGAAAGCTATTGATAGGGTACAAAATTTATGAAGTGAGTTTGTTCAAAAATGTGGGTGATATGTGGTAAGAATGTGTTACTGATTTTTCAATTATTAAAAATTATCAAAAAATTGTCTAAAAATTTAATAACAATAAGTTATTATGAGTTTCTATTAAAACTTAGGCAATCAACGTTTGCAATTTTCATGAAAAAGATTTATCCAACGAAAATGATCTTCTAACGTAAACAACAAGATTCAAAAACAAGATTAAATTTTTAAAGGCAAATCACATAAAGGTCATTAATTTAAAACTTCGCTTATAATTTATTATTGAAAGAATATTGTTCAAATTTTCCTTTAAGTGTCATGAACAAGTATGAAACGAAGCCAAGTGTAATTAAATCACTTTCTTAGAGTTGTAAAGGACTGTTGTAAAAGGTTTGTAAAGTGAAAAACATTGCCTTCACTTAAAATGCTTCGACTTAACTTTAGATTTATTTCATCAGAAGTAATTTAAAAACTTTTAAACTTCATGTTTCGTATGAAAAACATCTCTAAACATCATCGTTGATTTTGTTAAAAAATAAACTTTTTTTGTAATTTTATATTCAAATTATGTGATTTTATACGATTTATGTTTTCAATGTTAAGTATTTATGTCGATTTTTTAAATTCTTACTTCTTATTAGCTTCTTAAGTTATTACACTCTCATTTTAAAATTATGTGATCACACAAATTCGGTGCTTAAGCTATTAGTAGAGAGTAAAATTTTATGCAATAAAAATTAATAAAATTCAATTAAAATTATTAATGCGAATTCTCTCGCACCGAAATATGCAAAATAAAAAATCTTAGAACTTGAAATTACCTTGACTTCAAGAAAAATTTTCTCATCGCATAAGTATTCATAGATCATATGATCATTAATGTCAAAAAACAGCTTCTTATATATTAATTTGCTTTCTTATCAATAGAAATACATTGGAAAAAAACTGGTTTTGACTGATAGGGAAAGCAAATTAATATAAATTATCCTGTAAATATGAATTAAATATAGAATGTGCTTCAAAGTTTTTTTTTATTAAAATTTGTTTAGATTTAGATTTTATTGTGCCTTAGAAGGTTTTTCTCTTAAATATTGCAGTTTTCAAGTCATTTACTTGTAAAGCTATCTTTAAAACTCATTATACAAAGATGAAAAAATTTTAAATAAAAATCACAATTCTTTTCAAATGCTCATCATATGTAATTTATTCTGAGCAATAAAGTTAATGATAAGCTTTACGTTTAATTTAACTTTTTCTTTAACCACTTAACTTTAGAGCAAGATGGTCGCAATTTATTCTCAAGTTTTTTTTTCAATGCAAATCTAAAAATAATTTTTCCTCTTATCGTATACTCAAATATTGAGTGAAGCCAGAGTCAAAAAACTTTTTATGCTGTTTGTTTTGTGAATTTTTTTCCTTCTTCGAAAGCATAAAAAGCGACTTTTCCAGGTAGAAATTTCAATTTAAAAAAGTGTAGAATTCATACGAAATATTCAATTCGAAGTTTACTTTTAATTTTTCGAAACCAAACGAAAACTGAATTTAATAGCGTGCAAATAAAAAAATTCTCCTTGTTTGAGATTTACAAAATTTAAGCTTTTTTACTTATATTCGAAATTTTTTTAAAATTAAATTCTCTCGTAAAGTGAAAATATAAATAAACTTCTCAATGAAGCTTGCTTATTCACGTAAAAAATTTCGCAATGGAGTTTTTTGTTACTCAAGTATGCATGAAATAAAAGTAATTTTAAAGTTCAAGAGTTTTGTGATATTGATACGTATTATCAAGAACTTATAAAAAATTAAGTGCTTTTTAAGCAATATAAATAAAGTTTAAGCCGGTTCGCAAGCAACATTCGCTAAATATATTCAACAAAAACGAATTCAAGATAAATTTGATCGTAGTAATTGAAATTAAGCAAGGAAAAACATGAAAAAATTGTCTTTAGTTTTTGCAATTGTTTTCATCTTTCAAATTGTGAATGAATTTGGCGATCATAATCAGTCTTAGATAAATAATTCTGTTTTGTTGATTTATTTTCACCACTCTGTTCGGATAAGATCTCCAAAACATTCAGACGCCAATTCAATGCAGCTAGCCGAATGAAGTGTATGGAAGAGGCTCTCCTTGCATTGCCTGTGCGTATGTGAAAAATCCGAACCTCCCTTGTCCTCGCAACTATATCATCGGATGTATTTGTAAACCTGACCTCGTTCGTGACTATCAATCTGACTGTATTTCGAAAGAAAACTGTTAAAGCTTTGTGAAGAAGAAATGAGTTGTTACAACTTTATTTTAAGTGAAAAAATAAATTTAAATGTTTTTGATCTTGTGTGGATAAAATTTTATTGAATCGTTTTTAAATTAAATTTTCACTTCATTTATTTTCGATGAAAATTTAAAATACTCATTTAAGTTTTATTATAATTAAATTGAATTGAAAAGAATGAAAAAGGTAAATAATTTAAAATTTTGAAAGTTCTCTGTGGCTGAGGAGAAATATTGACTCGAATGATCCCGGGAAAAGCGCGTAGAATCAATTTGTTTAAACATTTAATCAGCAAACGAATCTAATTAGTAAGGGAGTAGGTAAGTAGTAAGAGAGGGACTGATAACAGTAAAAATTACGAGTTACTAATTATGTTTGCTTCAGCTGCTTATTTAGCAGGTAAAATTCGACGAATTTAACGGATGATAAAGAAATTTGATAAACTATCGGCACAAGTATTGCTTGAAAAATAAACACGAAATGACTTATGCTAGCTCTTATCTCAAGTCCATCGATGGAATTGAAACGGAGAAGCTAAAAGTAGAGCTTTTAATGAAATCCTTGAAACTAATGCCATCGGATTGCATTTTTCCCATTACACACATTATAGTCAATCTTGACATTGGGGTCTAAAATTGATCCCACGATGTGTCACCATAACACAGTAAAAAGCTTCAATGTTCATCTCTGCTCAAATATTCGACGTTCTTGATTAATTTATTGATATCAAATTCACAATTTTTATTGTAAAAATTTATCATCTGTTGTAAGTAGTTCATGTGATGTGTACCTAATCACTCAAAAACAACTTATGAATTTTCTCACACACCTTAAAAGCTTCAATGATTAGCTCTTCATGTGCGTAAAAAGAAGAAGTTCACACACTTGTTTACAAATACTTATTTCAACATTGATCACACACAAAGTTTAATTTTTAACGCTTAAAACCATATAAATTCAAAGATGTGACAGAATCCGTTTTAGATAGAGCAAAAGCAGAAGTATGAGCGCTGCATTCACTATAATCGCTTTATCTTTAATTACATTGAAAGTAACTTCTTCTCATGCATTTAGTGAGTTGAACTTAAATTCTCCATTCAATAAATTTCTTATTTATTTACTTTTCAGATCCGGAGAGCATAGACGAACTTCAACTGAATCCGTCGATTGCTTGCAATGACAATAATGCGCCTCATGTTGTGCCACAAAACATAACGTTTGGCAAGATTTCATCACCATTTTACAATCAATCGGCTCATGCGAAGGAAGTAACCTGCTTGTGGACAATCTTTGCTCCTAAAGGTTATCGACTTCAGATCACAATGAAACGTTTCAATTTGGATCCTGAATGCAATTCGCAGCTTTTCTTTTTCGACGGCGAAGACCAAAAAGCCAGATTACTGGGAAAATTTTGTGAAAATTTTTATGGTAGAGGTGATCTGTTCTCAAAACATAACGTTCTTCATATTTTATATAAAGGCAGACATATAAGTCCCATGTTTTCTTTCGAATTTTATTTTCGCCACGTTCGAAAAGTGAATAAATGTGCAAGAATCACTGATTATCAATGTGAAGATGGTGAATGCTATTCAAGATATCAAGTTTGCGATAAAAATTTCATGTGTAAGGATGGAAAAGACGAAGAAGGATGCTCGTATCAATTGCCCTCATCTGATCTCACTTGTGGAATACCGCCGATTGCACCCAATTTGACCAGTTTAGGTCGCATTGTTGGCGGCTACAAAGCTGTTCCTGGTAGCTGGCCATGGACTGTTTCAATTCGTTTAAATCAAGCCGAACCCGAGGGACATTTTTGCGGCGGCATATTGATCAATTATGAATGGGTGCTCACAGCCGCGCATTGCTTTCACAGTGTTGAGCCGGAGAAATGGAGCGTTCATTTGGGCAGATACAATAGACTTGTCGACAATGCTTATCAAATCAAGCGAAACATCGAAAAGATCATTGTGCATGATAATTATACCCTCGTCGATATCGATAACGATAGCCATCTATTCTCGGTTCCAGTAAATGATATCGCAATGATAAAGCTCAAATCACCGGTACCTCAAAATAACCCATACGTCCAACCGATTTGTATCACAAACTCGGACCAAAGTCAACACAATATAACATGGGTGACGGGATGGGGCGTTACACGAAACACTGGCTTTGACTTATTGCTAAAACAAGCGGCTATTCCTATCATACCATCTGATGAATGCGTCAAAATGCTTCCAAAAATGGCGAATGTGATTGAAAAAGACGTTATATGTGCAGGTTACAAAGAAGGAGGACACGATACGTGTGAGGTAAGTTGTTTTGTATTTTAAAAAGTTTTCAATTTTTTAACTTCCAACTTAACAGAATGATAGCGGAGGACCAATGGTAATCTATAATCGTGATAAACGTCGATGGGAATTGCTCGGTATCATTTCTTCTGCCTCAGGTCTTGATTGCGGTGAAAAATATTCGCCCGGTTTTTACACTAATGTTCCAAAATTTTCTTCGTTTATAAATGATACGATTCGAATGTTCTCTTCAATTAGAAGAGAAGTGAACTTAGAGGTAAAATCTTCTAAAAAAGTCAGCGACAAAATTCAATTTTAAAAATGTAATAAAACCAAACACAAAATTTGATTATTTGGAAATTTTTATTCTCATTGTTTAAATGTATATTTTCGTAATCATAAATTGTTTATATTCAAAATTGTGGACAATTCTCAAATTTAATTAAAATGCTTATTGAAATAAAGCAACAAGTGTGAATTTAAATCGCTTCAATTTGAGTTTGGATAATTAAGAGAAGTTTCTGTAAAATTATTTGTTGATAAAATTATAAAATTTTGGGAATGTTTTTTCAAATGAATATTTAAATGTTTCTTACAATTAATAATTAAAATAACTCAAAATAACTGAAATTTTGTAGTATAAAAACTAAGGTGCTTAAAATATCTATTCATTGATTCATTCATTCAAGAAGTTTTTATTTGCATAGATGCTACTTGCGACTACATTTCGAATGACTTTAAAAATTTAAATAAAGTTTTTTAAAATGATTGAAATCAGGAATATTTTTCAATTCATTTAGTAGCTTATGAAAAAGAGATAAACCTTTATTCCATGTTGAGTTTGAAGAAATTTTTTTAGTTTTTTTTAACATAAAAATATATTTTGATTTCGAAATCTTTGAGCAGTAACACCATGGTTAAACGTTACTTTTTCATACAGCTTTGATAGTAAAATTCCAGATTTCAATTTAAATATGTAGACTAAGGTTACAAATTTAAGTCGGTTTCGAACACGAAGAAAGTCAATTTCTTTTTACATCACTTCACTTGAGACATGTAGATCTTGTCCAGTAATAATTCTTAAAACTCTATTCTGAAGTTTTTGTAGAAAGTTCAAATTTGTTTCATTTGTGAAGGTGAACGTTGTGGCACAATGATCACCTATGCCTATCACATTTTCACAACTTTCAAAATATATAAAATATGAAATTGAATAAAATATATAAAAAATTGAAAATAGCAAAAACTTGCCTTTTAGCAAAATTTGCGTGAAATTGGTTTAACAAAATTTTTTATTGTCTTTAAATATAATCACCTACAAGAAGCGATGCAAACGAATAGTGGCTTCCGAGCGAACCGTGCGGAACGTTTTCATTGATTATTGTAACGCATTATCACTTCTTTAACACGGTATATGTTCGCAATGAATCTCAAAAATTGTGAAAATATCGTCTTTTTAATTTTATTTTAATTACATCAAAGATAAAATTCAGTTATCTTAAAAATTCTTATTTTGCTCTTTTTGTAAATATTTTCGCAATCATAAAGTCGGCGAACGCGTTTCGCGTCGATCACGCTCATCGACTTCTTTTTGTAAACTTCGGGCAAAATCGGATTTACGCCAGGCGCTTTCGCCAACATGGTTGGCAATTTGCGATTCTTCGTAAACGTAAAGCTTCCGTACAACATCACCGAATTATAATCGAACGGTAAAAATTGAGGAAAATATTTGCCGTTGATTTTTTTGAATTGATCTTTGAATTTCGGATCGATATTTTTCCACAATATCTTCACGTAGTCATCGCGATCAGCGCGATTTTGCTCGTGAATCAATCCGACAGCGTGGAGTAGTTCGTGAACAACAGTTCCGAAATAAGCGCAACCATCGCCGATTGACAGCGGTTGTTTGCCGCCCTTTTTCCTTTTACCGATGTACGAATAACATCTTTTTGAAACAAGAAAATGAACAAAATGATCGATTGCTATCGATTGTTGAATCAGCGCAAATTAACGCGCGATACGTACCCTCGATCTCGAATGATACTCACGTAGTCACGCTCAACAGTTCTTCGCCTGAATCGTATGCAAGTGTTCTGTTCGATATGCTTCATAGATTTTAAAATCAAATCCTCGTCGTTCGCTGCAATGAAAAACTCATTTCGTTTCATGCGGAAAAAAAATTTCAGTGAAAGTTTGAGAAAATTTATTTTTGGAACAAACTTTTTCGCTTCGTTATCGAATCATTAAGCTATTTAATTTATAATAAGCGCTATTTAAAACAAATTTGATTAAAAAGAAGAAAGAAAAGCGCACTTACTTAGCTCTAAGCTGATAGTGAATGGAATTATACCATTAGGCCACAGTCGCTTTTTATCTTTTGTATCGCCGTCTTTTATTCCGATCATATCGCCGAAATCGAGCTTATCATTACACATCGATGTGATCGGCAGCGGTGGTAATAAATCTCGATGCGAGATACTCGTGTCCTGAGTGGGTATTGTGTTTTCTTCATTATCATCGTGATTAATAAATTCTAAAGAAATTAAAATAAAAAATACACTCAAAATAAATTAAAAATCAACTTGAGGTAACAACTGAGGGCGATAAGAACTTACCTTCATATTGAATTAGACAAAAAGTTTGAAGTGAACGTAGAGCGAGAATTATAAGCACAGCATATGAAGAAATCATTTAATAACGAGAAATTTGTGTTTAAAAAGTGAATGAGCGCAGAAATGAGCTTCGAAAGCATAAAAATGAAATGATTATGATAAGAAGCACTATCTTTTCCAAATATTCATGTTTTATTTTTCTCAGGAAGTAGTTTGTGAAGACAATACAATCGCTTCACTTTTTCGAATATAAAAAAATTTCAAAACTCGTATTCAATGCAAAACGAAAGCGAAACGCGATCAACAGTTTACTCAACGCACTGAATTTTCGCCCATTAAAAATTTGATTTCGACGCTTTCGAATGAAGCTAAAGATTTGTTTTGAATGGAATCGGAAGCTCGATTGTTTCACTTTATTTTCATTTATCTGTTCGAAAATGTTTCGACATGATTGGCGAAGCGAAACTTTTTTTCACCGCAAATGAGAAAATCTTATTCACAAAATGAGATTAATTAACAACTTCCTTATATTATTATATTAAGAGCTTAATTAAGTAAACATGTATTTCATTAAAACGCAATCAGAAGCTATTAAACAAGTATTAGCCACTTAAACATTTTTATTCATTGAAGACTTGAATTGGTGACAACTTTTTTTTTGAATGAAAAATTATGCGTTTTCTCTGCTAAATTATCGCTTATTTGAGAATAGCAATCGATATTCATGACTAGGGTTGGGAAAATTACGTAAAATTCTTTTTCAAGTGTAATTTTACGTAAAATTACGTTTCTTAAAATTCTGTAATTACATTTATACCAACCTTATTTATAAATAAGTCATAAAGTTGAATTATGTTGTTTTGATTGATAAAATGATTGAGTTTTACAAATTACAAAGTAAAAAATTAGATTTTTTTTATATTTTTCGCTTATCCTTATTAAACAGTTTGTAATCACTGTTAAGTTTTCGAATAAAACTTTGAAATCATTTTAAAAATAATTTTACTTCTGCTTTTTTGGATTATGAAGTAACTCTCAATAGCTTTCTAGTCATTTATTCTTATATCAAATTTCTTGAACAAAGCGCTAAAAAACTCCAGATCAGAGTAGTAAACGAATGGTTTGATGTTGAATTTTAAGCAACACACAGCAACGCAATGTTTATTTGAATAAGCAAGATGCTAATTCTCTAATTTTCGAAATTGATCTTAATAATTGAAAATGAACCAAATGAGAGATATTCAAATAACGGTAAATACTCTACTTAATATGATATAATGAAATAATTTAAAAGTTTAAAAATTTTTTATTTTTTCATTATTTTGAAATTAATAAAAAGCTGATACAAGCTTTTTTATATTTTTTGTTTTGACTTTGTGCATAATGCTTGAAAAGTAAAAAGCGATTGTAAAATAAAAGCAAAAATCAATTTTATTAAAGGATCAAAATATTTTTATAAACATAAAAGCTCAATTACACATTTATATTTAGTTCCACTTTACGTAAACGAAAACTTTACTGATTTATACCAATTTTAAACCATCCATCAATGTGAAGAAATAAAATATCGATGTTCTATTAATAAAAGGCTAAGGGTTCACGGGTTGGTCCAGCGGTAAAACGCTGGACTTGTCTCCAATGTGTTGTAAGTTCAAAACCGCTCTTAACATATGAGATTTGGTTGCTAGTCAGAGCTCGCGAACGGTGGTTTTCTCCGAGTTCTCCGGTTTCCCGGAGAACCCGGAGAACATTAAATGTTTGCAATACAAGCCTGAAGTAAAAATGACTTCTGATGATCTTTTGGTCAAGCTTTTGTATTAATTTATTATGTTACCAATAGCAGATATAACTAATCACTTCTTCAAGATGTTTAGCTTCAGATTTTCTGATACCAAATGAATTTTTTATTTCATTTTTATGATGCCAATTTTTTCAAAAAAAAAACAAGCACATAAATCACATGAGAACCACATAATTAATTTTCATGAAATTTTGCAAATTTAAATGTAAAATCAGAATTTTCATTTTTCTAAAATCACAATTTTAAAGTCAATGTTTCTTCATGTCGCAA
>NCKU01005331.1:0-10317 GCA_003675995.1 Dinothrombium tinctorium
AATTCTGTTTTTTCGATCTTGGGCATAAATCTAAATCTCTATTGTTTCAGCAAAAGATGGTCACATCGAACATTTTTGTGAAAGATTACTTTCTATGATGCTAATGATTAAAATTTTTAAGATTTAATAAACAATTTGTTAAACTCATAAAATTAGCAACAATGAAGCTCGCTCAAAACCCAGCAAAAGTCAACGAGGGCGAAGATAGTGCTCATTTCACAATGACTTGCTGCAAAACTGAACCAAAATACATAAAATTGTCAATTAGAAAATTTTAGATGAAGTTTTCATCTTTCTATTGGTGTAATTTTTTAACTTTTGCGTTAAGTACTTTTTTATTTAGTTTAAAATATATTTCTGTCAACTTTCTTTCCATACAGCCTGTACATGACATTTCAATAAAAATTTTAAAATATGCGGTGTGATAGAACAAGGAGATTAAAAAGTGAAAACGTGTATGCGTTTTACTTTTTGCTCGTCATTTTTTCATTCAAATATCGAATTGAATGTGGCTGATCATAACAACAACTTACGTTAAACAGTGAATTACGTCAATATGTAAAAAAAGTTAAATTGAATTCTCCAAAAACTATAAAACGGAAAAACATTCATCTACTCACAAATAGTTATTACAAAGATGAGTTACATTACTCTCTCCTTTGCTATCGTTCTGTTTATTTTCTGTTCTTTTTGCACAGCGTAGGTATTGAAATAAATTTAAAGTTTACTAAATTCGATTTTGTTTGCCTTCTTTTGCCTTTTTAAACAGCGCTTTTCGATCCAGAGCTTGGATTGTGAACGATAAAAATTGGTGCACGGAAAAATGTATCGTCAGAAGAAATTATTTACCTCAAAATCAAATTATCAGAATTTTCAACAATTACAACTATCCAGTATTTTTAAAATGTTGGAGCAAAAAAGATGGATTAAACGAGCAAAGAATACCTCGAGAAAATTGCTATGTATTTGAATTTGAATTGGATGATATTAATTCGCAAGAGATTAAATTTGAGTGTTCGCTTTACGACGGTTGTGGAAATGAAAGAAATTTTACTCTTTACGATAATAAAGTGTCGCGATTGATCGAAAATGATGTAATAGAAATTCAAAAATATGGTTTTCTTCAGAGAAGATACAAAGATGAAAAACATTCTGAATGTGGAAATTGGATTTGGCAATCTGAAGAGACTGTATTGTGCGATTGATTTGTTTGATGAGAAACTCCTTTAGAAAAGAATTTTATTAATATTCTTGTCAACTTTTTAAAAAATCAATTTAAATAATAAGTAGAAATAGATTTTTCAAATCTTAATCAGGAATAAAATTTTTACTTTAGTTGCTTAAAATTTTAACACCTCATTTAATTGGAATATTCATTGTCTAAATCTTGAACAATGATCAAAAGTGATGAGTTGCTAAGTTACAACACTATCTCTTATCTCTTAGCACACTATAACACTTATCATTTAGCAACTCATCACTTTTGATCATTGTTCAAGATAAAATTTAAATACCTGCAAAAATAAAATTTATCACAGTCATGAATTAAATGAATTTATTCCAAAACGGCTTAAGTAATAATATAGGCAATATTACGATGAACACTTACTCAGCTTTTTTAGAGATACTTTTTTTACCTTTATCCTGGAGACAAACTATTATTTTAGTAACTAATATCGATTTAAAACAATTATCTTTTATTTCGATTTTTTCCATCCGACTATCAAGTTTTCTCGGAGGAAAAGTTTCCCGAAACTTAAAGAATTTTCTGCATTTTCGTTACTATTTATATTAAAGGTATGAATGGTAGGGAATGGAAGTGAATGGGAATAATTTAAGCGGTAAAATAAGTAAGTTTATTCAAAAATTAATATAAAATATTAAAAATAAATTGAGAAAATAAAAAATTAAATCAAGCGGTAGATCTAATTAAGAGAGAAAGTATGTGATTTTAAGACCAGATAAGTTGAAGTTGGAACACACTTGTTAACAAATGGTAAAGCAGTATGTGGAAGTTGTTGGTAATGAGATTAAAAAATTTTATGATAATGCTAATGAGATGGAAATGAAATTCGAAATAGTTTATAAACCTTTAGCTAGTTTGTGCTAGTTTTTGGGGCTCTAGGGGATCAATGGTTAAAGGTTAATTCGTGAAACTAGTTTTACAGGACACGGTTTCCACCTCTAGTACGACATGAAATAAATATTTCAAAACACAAATATGCGCGATCTATTTGAATTGTTTATTTTTAAAACTTGTGTTAAGATGAACATTCTGAATCGAACTAAAATTGCTTTTGTTTGTCTTTGGCATGACTTCCCTTATTTTAAAATCACAGTTAATTTACAAAAATTAAATTTTTCAAAAACCTATTTGGTTACATAGTTAAATAAATTGTTAATTAATAAAAGCGATGATTGTTAAAAATGATTCTTTGTATGTTCGTTGCTTTAGTTGAATTTAACAAGTAAGTTGGGAATCAACTCTTAAATTAATTTTAGCTTTTGTTTCTTACACAAAGCTCGAGCGTAGAGAAGAAAAAAGAATTGAGAGAAACGTGAAAACGACAAATTCGTACGAAGATTCTATTCGGATAAGCTTAATAAATTGAATTTATAACAGAGGTGAGTTTTCGTCTTTGCGTTAATTGCATGTAATTATTTTGAAAAAAAATTAAACGTGTGTGAAAATGGAAACATGGCGTGTGTACAGTTTCGCCTTAAAGCAAGAAACACTTTCGAACACAAGCACACTTACCGAAAAATAGCAAAATTCTTACAAATTATCACATTGTTATTTGCTGTAATCCTTTTGATACAAAGAAAAAATATTATAATTAAAATTCTCATTTCGAGTGTGATTTTAGTGATTAAATCACGTGTTAAACTTATTATGAAGATGACGGATTCCACTTATTTTCAGTTATAATAATCTTTTTCGAAAATAATTCGACATCACGATTTTTCTATCAGAGCGAACACACAAAAGGCTTCACAAAAATTAACATTAAGTATAAAGGAGACATACCTGCATTCTCGTTAATTTTTCACTTTTAAAAATGAATGAAATTTTCTACAAATGTGCATCATATAGTGATTTTAATTATAATTGAGAGCCAAATTGGAACAAACAAGTACCAAACAGAAACAATGAAAAAAAGTAGAAATTTAATTGAGCTTTCCTTCGGTAAAATTTTTTGAAAAACTTTTTCTTTTTTAATCATTTTTTGGACTAACTATAAAATCTACTTTCAAAAATGAGTAAAATTGCTTTTCTTATTTTTTTCCATTGATAAAGCTCGAAAAACTGAGGATAAAAGATAAAAATCATTTCAAAAAATTTTACCAATAGAAGGCTCCATTTGATTTCGACGTTTTTATTTTCATTGTTTCTGTGTAACGAGCAAATTTGAACTCTTACATTTTTGTTATTGAACTCATTTTGTTTGTGCGAAGTGCAAAGTATACTCTAAAGTTGAAACCAACAAATTCAAACCTTATCGCATTCACCACAAAAATCAGTGAAACGATATGAAAAGGGGACATTCAGTTTAGCACTAGTGTGATGTGCGTTGAGAAGAACTTTCCTTTTCCCATTCGCGTTATACGCATTATATTATTTCGAGCTTTTGTATATCCATTTCATTTGTAAATAAAATCACTGTTATCGTTCACTGTATTGAAGAATTCAATTTTATGCTCTAAACAAAAAAAACGTGAATTTTATCTAATAAAATACATTTCCGCTCTCTTGTAATCCTTTTTGATATCAGATAAAACGGTACGAGATATCAGAGACATTTTAAATGTGTTGAATTATAACTGTTCTCAATCCTTCATGATTGAATATAGATTTTCACACCCGTTAATTAGCATTTTTTCATCAAACAATAAATCGATTATTTTGTAAATAATTTGCTTCAAATGCTAAAAGCAATGCGATTGCAATTATTATTTTGTTCTTATCATTGTGGTCGCAATAATTACACACTTTGCAATGAGGTAAAAGCAAGTTCGCATTTAACACCGAACAAGTCATTTTCTATTTAAGAATTATGTAGACAAACAATTAACACATGTATCGAATTTTGCATAAAAGTGTATTGAACTCGCAAATGTGAGTCGCATTTGTTTTTGCTTTCATTTTCAAAAGTGAAAGCAGACAATAAACAAAGAAGATTTGTCTCTCGTATCGGACGAGCAAACTGTGAGTTGCGTTTGTTTCAGCAACAATTGAGCGCATTCAAACAATATAAATATTGTTTTAATCGAATTTACTATTTTAGCATTCGAAGATGTCGGATGAAATGCGAAATTTGAAGAGAAAAATTGCGAATGCATCGAGCGTTTCGAGAAAAAGAAACAAAAAAGCAAAGAATGACGAGGTTATCGAATTTTATTTAAAGTGCCTTAATTCTGACCGCAAACAAGCGAACGCAAAGAGTGCGATTAACGCAAATAATTCGAACAGCAATCGCGAGCTTTCGAAAGAACGTTGGGCTGAGCTCAAGATGAAATACGCAAAAATAATGGAGGAAAATCGAGTTCTGAAAGTCGCGCAAAACGATAAATGCAACGATAATGAGCCAAAGATGGAACAAAAGTGAATTTCGCAACTCAGCGTTCACACGTTTTTCTAACAAACGTTTTATTTTTGAAAATCAACATTAAATGATAATTTTAGAATATTTTTTAGTATCTTTTCTTTCGTTTCAAGCTTAATTCAAGCTCATTCTTTTCAAAAATTTATCTTCGAAGCTTTATCTAACTAAATACGCGCAACGCGACTGTCGCCCATTATATCATTTTGCACTTCGCCCTTTTGTTCATTCATCTCTAAGTTCTCAAATTTCGTCTTACTTATTTTTACTCTTCATTGCATCAGTAATCGCTGTTAAAATGCTTTCTCTCAATGACAAAGCAGTTTTGAACGCGATATTCAACCCGTTACTGCCGACGCATAATTTCGAAGAGGAAAGCGACGTTACAGACAACAGTAAGTTATACTGTGCTGATTCGGTTTTTTGTTTGAAACTGTTTCATTTTAATTTATTCGTGAAAGACGAGAGAAATGCCGAAAGTGAGGAAGTGAAGCAGCTGGAATTGAAAGGAGTGCAATTCGCTGAAAATGGAAATCTAGATGAGGCTGTTAAATGCTTTCAAAACGCTATCGAGATTAATCCGAACAATGGATCAGCATACAACAATCTTGCCCAAGTTATGAGACTTAAAGGCGATACTGATGGTAAATTAGCTCTAAAATTATTAGTTTGCACTTGATTTCCTCTTTTTCGCTTTTAGATGCTTTGAAAAACTTGAATATTGCGATTAATTTAAGTAGCAACAAGCGAAATACACTTCGTCAGTCTCTCTGTCAGCGAGCGTTGATATATCGTTTGAAAGGCAAAGATGAAGAGTGTCTAAATGATTTTAAAGAAGCGGCAAAGCTTGGGAGTGAATTTGCCAAGCAACAAGTTGTGCAGTTGAATCCGTACTCAGCTCTTTGTAATCAAATGCTGTCTGAAATGATCTCGAAATTAAGACAAGGCGAAGCTGTTGAATAATGAATTTACTTATTTGCGATCTTAAAATCGGCTTCAAATAAGTTAAACAGTAAAAAAACACTTGAATTTCGATGAAATCAGTTTTGAGATCGACAATATTTACGATTTTTTAGCCAATAAAATATGAGTGTTTTCTATCAAAGTATTGATGCAATTCTTATCTGCTGTAAGAAATGGAAAATTATTTGCTCGCCTCACGCGAAAATCGATTCGATGCTTTTGACGTAATGTGGTTCGATTGAGTTTTCAAATTTTTGTTTCATTTAAAAAATAAACGCAAATCAATAAAGCCATACATCGCATAAATTTGTATCTTGTTAGATTTAAGCAATCCTTAAAGCGCTAAAATCTTTAACGTTTAAAGTGTGCGATAGATCAGAGATGAAAACATGTGCTAAAAATATGTTTTCGTTGTTAAATTAAGCTTCTAAATTTCAACAAATGAACTTTTCAATTAAATTGTTCTGCATAATTGCGAATTGAGCACGTTTTGCATCTTTAAAAACAGGAAAAACGGTTTTAGATTCAACGAAAAATTAATTTTTTAGAGGCGAAAAATGTAAATGATAATTGCAACGATTAATTGAAAACTGCTTTTCAATTTAAACAATTTTTTACTTTGCGATTTTTTTCAAATGAGTTTATTCGCGGTTTTCATCGCACGGGAACAGCTGTCTAAAGCCGCCCTCTTTCGAGGGAAGAAGCGAACGAAACTCGAATTTGAAGTGCAAAAAGAAAAGAGCGATGAAACGTCTTCTATTTTAAAATATTTGCTCTCATTTATTTTTTATGCAAAACGCCGTTTTTTAAATTCATTCTCTTCTTTTTGAGCGAAACGAATGAAGAGAAACGAGATGATTACTTCTTGTTGTTCACAGTAGATGCAACGTGTACTTTTTAGAGAGTGTTTCTCCGTCATTCGTTGGCGGCGAAAGTTGCGTTCGCTCATTTGTCGAGTTATTGTTCTTGTTTTAAGCATTTCGTTCGTGATTATTGTGCTTTCGAAATGTATTCCGAAAGAGGGGAATGAGAACAAAGCGACCGACGAGCGCGCAAAGCTAGTTCGCAATGAAATAGTGTTCGCAAAACCTGTGATAAAGAGTTTGAGTGCCAAACAACGCGCCCGATTTGCCTCGTTGAATCCGGTGGTGAATGGATGGGGCGAAAATGGCCGTCCGGTTGTGTTGACCGATCCTCTCGAGAAAAATCTCTCCGATAGTATGTTCGCACAGGCCGCGTTCAATGTTTATATCAGCGATCGGATCGCGCTCAATCGATCACTACCTGATCCTCGGCCAAATGAATGCTCTGATTTAGATTATGATTTTGACAGTTTGGGCACAGCAAGTGTTGTAATTATATTTACTGGTAAGCTCTTTTTACTGTTTTAATTATGCAAATGTACTTCTTAAAAAACGTGCTTCAATCAAGTTGTATTCAATTACAGACGAAATATGGTCGGCTTTGCTACGTACAATTGTTTCCGTTTGGAATCGTACACCGCACAAACTTTTAAAGGAAATCATTTTAGTTGATGATTGGTCGCAAAAAATTGAACTAAAACAAGATCTTGTCGATTATTGTTCCTCTTATTTTGGAGATAAAGTTAAAATAATTAGAACTGAGCGAAGGGAAGGTCTTATTAGAGCTCGTATTATGGGCGCTAAACAAGCGACGGGTGATGTTGTAATATTTCTTGATTCTCATTGTGAAGTAAGCATTTGTTATTTTTTCTTTAAATAACTTTTATTAACTCTAAAAATAGGTCACTAAAGATTGGATATTGCCTTTATTGCAAACAATAAGAAATGATCCTTCAACGGTTGTTTGTCCTGTAATCGATGTAATCGATGACAAGACACTTCAATACTTTACAGGGAATGCGTATTATTTTCAAATCGGTGGCTTTACGTGGTCAGGACATTTCAGTTGGATTGATGTGCCTTCAAGTTGGATGCAAAATAATCCTACCAAAGCGATCGAATCACCAACAATGGCCGGCGGGTTGTTTGCAATAGATCGAAATTACTTCTTCTCAATCGGAGCTTACGACGATCAAATGGAAATTTGGGGAGGAGAGAATCTCGAATTATCATTCCGACTTTGGCAATGTGGTGGGAGATTAGTGATACACCCATGTTCTCATGTTGGCCATATTTTTCGTGATTATCATCCATATTCATTCCAAGGTAAAGACACGCACGGAATTAATACTTTGAGAACCGTATATGTCTGGATGGACAAAGAATATCAAAAATATTTTTTTATGCATCGAAAAGATTTACTTTCGAAAGATCCCGGCGATCTAACTAAACGTTTACAACTTAAAGAAAAACTTAAGTGCAAATCATTTAAGTGGTATTTAGACACTATTTACAGGGGTAAGAAATTTATGTTTGATAAAAATGCTAAAGCATACGGGTCTGTGCGAAATCCGAAAACTAATTTGTGTCTTGACATAATGAATCAAGATGAAGATAAAGAAATTAGAATTGGTGTTTTTCACTGCCAAGAGGCATCACAAGAAGAGTGGTCAAATCAGTTTTTCACTTTAACAAAAAGTGGACATTTGCGCAGGGAAGAAGCTTGTTGTTCTGCAACCGATAATAAATTTGTTGAATTGCGCACTTGTTCGGATAATGAAGAGGAGGACGCTAACGACGAAGAAATTTTTCAACTCCTAGAGTCTCAGCTGTGGAAGCATACAAAGGGAGGATGGATTCAAAATAAGTTTACAAAAATGTGTTTATCAACACGTGGGGTGAAAAATGGAGAAAGTGTTTCACTTGCAAAATGTAATGACTCTGATATGTATCAAATTTGGTGGTTTCAAAAATACACCGATATAAATGTTTTATGATTTATTTTTAAAACTGATTTTTATTTTTAAAAATTAAATACATAATCCTGAAAAAATAAATATTTTTTCTAAACTATTTTTTCTTTTCCTCGAAAGCCTCTGGCGTCTATCTCGAATTCAAGTTTCTTCTTTTTGTGAAAATTTTTCGTCGTTGAAATGTATCGTTTGTTCAAATTTCTATCGTACTCAAGTAAAATCGAGACGTTACTGCAATGGCTCCAAGTAGGTCCTAAAGAAGCTTTTGATTTTGATTCTTCCACATCATGTGTTATTTGATTCGTCACAACAACCTTTGATTTAATATTGTAAAGAAAATATATTTGAGGATAAGAATCGAAAACTTACGCAAAGGCTGTGATTGAATGCTATTTGCTTTAATTTCTGACTTATTGAGAGAAGCATCTTTATTTTCTCCATATTGTCGTCTTCGTAATCATAACGAAATGGGAAAGCGATGCTGTCAATAATGATGAGTTTGACCTGAACAAAGCAAAATAATAATGGAGTAAGATTAGAGAAAGATATAACCTGAGAGTAATCCTTTAGAAATTCTTCGATCTTATGAACAATGATAGTATACAACTCTTTGGCGTTTGAACATCGTTTCATATAAATATGTTTCATTAATGTTTCACAGGTGAAATTTTGTTCTGAGTTCAGATCTATTGGAATATTCTTATCAATTAAAAGCTGCTTTATTTCTTCAATGGTGTGCGAGGCGATTTCAACGAACCGAGAAGGAATGAAAGAGTTTTCAGTTTCGATGAAGAGCACCTCGCCCTCAACTCCTCCAAAACATTGTGGAATCTGCACGTTTACGCAAAGTTGAAGACTATTTGAAAGCAAAGATAAATTAAATAAGAATGATTAAATCGTCGCTTAACCATAATTGAGTCTTTCCAGATGCAGCAATACCATAAATTTCAACTAATTTACGTAATGGGAAACCACCATTTAACAAGTGTTCGTCAATTTGTCTGTTAAAAGAAGTGATTGGAAAAAGTTGTTTGTTCATTTCTTGTTTCAGGAATTCGACACAATTCTCTGTTTTCAAAGGGTAAGACAATTGTTCAACCACAGAAATGAGCTCTTCACACTTATCTAAAGAGAGGCGAGTGACTGTCAAAAATGAAACGATGAAATAATCGATTTTAAAGAGATATTAACTTACTTTCTGAAAGTTGAATGCAGTCAACGCATTGCAAATCGCGAATTTGCCTGAATTTGTACGCATACAGCGTTCTTTTCGTGTTTGAATCGATTGGAAGCGAAAACACTGAAAGTGACATTTTACGAACGTCTTGTGTTTCGAACACTCGTGTTTTGCTTTCAAACAATCAACTTTTGAGTAAAGAAAGTTTTCAAAAAAGTGCGGCTTTCAGAGCGCTGAAAGCGAATGCAGACGATTTGAAAGCGCAGCGATTTGCTTACAGTCGCGTAGAAACGTGAGCTTTGAAGAAAAGCGCGAAAAGTGATCGCTTCTAAACGCAGGGCAGCGAAAGCATCGCGTCTGTCGACCATTGCTTTCCTTCGCTATAGTTTTGTTCACTCTTTGGTTTCTCTCTTTCATCATTTACTTCTCATGCTTCCATATATTAACAATTCAAACGAACCACCTTTTGCCATTACTTCGAATTTTGAATTCTATTGAGGCAGTCGTCAAACGCACGAAAATATTCCTGTCAGACGAACGCGTTGCGATTCGTTGGTCACTCATATTTAAAGCGCAAATCTAACGCGCAAACCTCATTCTTTTCACCATTTCTGTTCTATCTTTTCGAAAACGGTTTTAAAGAGTTAAGCTTTTCTAATCTAACAAGGTTATAAAGAGTGGATACACAGAGTTGCTTTTTTCCGAGAGTCAGAAGTGAGTCCAAATGTGTTGCTGGCTTT
>NCKU01005332.1:0-10317 GCA_003675995.1 Dinothrombium tinctorium
AAAAAACACTTTCGCTTCTAACTTTCATTCGAATACATAGAAACCTATTTATCTAAACAAAATCGATAATTGCACTGGACTTTCCTTTTAAATGCTTTTAGATTTTTTATGAAACCTGATTAAAATTGATGCGTTTCTAAATGATAAAATATTAAATGATTGATCCGAGACAAAAAAATTTTCCGATTTGTACTATCAAACGATTAAAAAATAATCATTATAAATTAAATATGTTTAAATAATTGAATAAATTTATGCCGAAAGGGCCTATCTAACAATGAAACATTGGGCCTATCTAACATTGTAAGATAAGCCCTTTCGGAATAAATTCATTCAATTGTTCTTCAAACTTTTTAAATATTTTTTTAACATTGAATTATTGAATTTTATAAATCAAAATGCAAAAAATTGAACTACATCTGGATTTGAACTACTTAATTCATATAGAGCTCACCGCCTTTTAGCAACTGAGCTACTGAGCTTTCGACGTAAATAAATTTATATTTTTTTCTACACCGAAAATTGAACAGAAATTTTTCACCAAATTACTTTATTTTTCAAAAATTTTTTGGAAATTTAATTTTTTTTTCGAAATCGGTGAGCTGCACTTCAAAACCCTCGTTTGCGAGAAGAAATTGCCTAATTGACTTAAAATTTATATTATGATTATTTTTAAAGAGAAGTCACAGAATTTTAAGTTTTTTTCCCTCAAAAAAGTGAGTCTGAAGTCAGTTAAAAATGAGAGAATAAATTGTTAAGCCTTGTGCAAAAGAATAAACTCGAGAATTCTTCAATGATTTAACGATTTCGCTTGAGGGAAGGTCGACTTGTTTTCATTTTCACCGTGAATTCGCGAACAGCAAAATTTAACACTTTCGCTTTGGCATTAAACATCAAGAAAATATTTTTGTTTGTTCTGCTAAGCTTATGTTTTTCAAATATTGAATTCATGTTTAAAAATCTTTTTTCGTGTTGATCGCTTTGCAGAAAGAAGCGATCGTAAAAAAATTACAAATTTTCTTTCGTTTTGTTTGCTCTCTTCTTCTTAATGATGTAAATAATAAATTGTAAATTTCAATAATGGCTTTGCGTGTGAACATCAACTCACTTTCAAGGATTGGTAAGCGAGGTGATGTCTCAATTAAATTGTCATTCAAAGGTAATTCAAATTAATGCAATCAGTTTTTCGATTTGAAAGAAATTTTCTCAATTTTAAAGGCACAACATTTACAAGCAAAATCTATCAAATCAACGGAGAAGAAGTTGTCATTGATGAGGTTGGCTTAGTAAACTTTTTGAGTTTATATGAAATGTTAATTTCGAATACATTTAACATAAGTTTTATATTTGCATATTCAGAGTTTCTACTGGGCTTTAACAAACGTTATTCAGGCTGATGACTATGTTCAAATTCAAGTTTTTCTTCATAATCGATATTTAACCAAAAGGTATAATAAGTAATTCATGAAATCATTTAAAGTATTAAACTCACAAAAAAATAATTTATGAAAATTTTTAAATTTTGAATACTTTTTTCAGACTTATAGGTCTTTACTATCTTGAGCTCGATGATATCGTAAATCAAAAAAGCCGAGTTATAAATGATTTTCTTTGTAATTTTGAACGTCAACCAGTGAGAAGTAAAATTAAATTCGATGTTCAGTACATAACACCTGAAAGTGGGCCGTTAGAAGAGCAAATTCCAATCGTAGAAATTGAAAACGTACACGAAGAAGAGAATCTTCTTCCTGATGGGCAACCTAAGCTCGAATGTAGAGGGCGATCAAGCTCGGTACCTGAAAAAAACGTCAAAACACGTTTTAAACACAGAGCGATCACATTCTCAACGACAGCAGTAAAATCAATTGGTAAAACGCTCGGAATCAGCCGTAAAAATTCAGATGCTTTGCGGTCACCAGAAACAGCGAGTCACTCGAGCGAGAGATCGAGAAGCGATGGACGAGAGTCTGTGTCAAGTTTTCAGAGCGACGTCTCCCTCCTACATACAGATATTGCTTCAATGGATGCTGTTCCGCCGGAGATAAATGAGATGATTATTGATATTGAAAAGATAAATAAAATTTTAGAAAATGAAGAAAATTCGGATCCGATTACCACCCCTGTATTCGTGAAACGATTGAGCGAAGTTTACGATTTGCTTCCAACACCACCGAGAGCTCAATTTTATCAAGTTTCAATCACAATAATTGAAGCTCAAGAATTACCGGGAACAAATTTAAATCCATTCGTAGTTATACAAGTGAATGATCAGAAAAAACAAACAACTGTGAAAGAAAGCACGAGTTCACCATACTTTAATGAATTTTTTGCATTCGATTTCAACGCGACTCCAACAATTTTGTTGGATAAGATAATTACGCTGACTGTTTACCACTCTCGCAATATTCTCCGTCATGATAAAATGATTGGGAGCTTCAAACTCGACATAGGCACTGTTTTCAAACAAGAAGATCACCAATTTTACCACAAATGGGCGATTTTAACCGACTCGGACGATTTGAGAAGCACGGTAAAAGGATATTTAAAATGCGACATCGCTGTCATAGGTAAAGGTTACAACGCTTTAACATCAAGTGCAAGAAGTGCAGGCGAAGATTCTGAGGAATCGATACTTGACAATTTATTGCTACCTCCAACAATTTCTGCTGAAAGACCAGCATCTAGATTCATGATAAATATTTATCGTGCAGATGGATTGCCTCGCTACAGCACAGGTTTGATAAGCACAATGAAGAAAAAGTTATCTTCTCTTGAAAAGCAAATCATCAATCCTTTTGTTGTCGTTTCTTTTGCTGGTTTAACAGTGAAAACCAAAGTCTGTAAAGAAAATCGAAACCCTGTTTGGAATGAACAAATTATTTTTTATGAATTGTTTCCACCATTATTTCAAAAGATAAAAATTGAAATTCGCGATAGCCAAACCGGTAACGATGGCGTTATTGCAACACATTACCTTTCATTATCATCTATATCTAATGATGGAGCGGAAGGATTTCTCCCCACGTTCGGTCCTTCATTTCTGCATTTTTATGGATCACTCATTGGTTATGATGAGGGTGACAAGAAAACGACAGAATTCAATGCTAATGGCGTGTGCTATAGAGGAAGGCTATTGTTATCAGTAGCGACTGAAATTTTAGACAGCGACGAACCAATACCTAAAGGACTGACAGAAGTAAAAAGCATACCACCAGTCAATGAAAGCGTCTACGGGAATGTGAAAGATTTTTTAGCATTCGTCTCAATTTTCTCTTCTTCAATGCTTCCAAAAAAGTATGGCGAAAAAAAGATTTGTTACGAGATCAGCGTTGGAAATCCATTTACACGTAGTGATGATCCTGGAGTGGACACTGATTTAGAACGTGAAAAGCTTCTTGAAGATATAGCAGAAGAGCCTGAAATTGAAGAGTCGACAAAAGAGAAAGTGAAAGCCGAGACAAATAATTGTGCAAGAACGAAACAATTTAAATCACTCTCTAGTGGTAAAAACTCTTATTATTTGCCAATGGAAGAAGAAAAGCCATGTTTATATGTGACAACATCATGGCCAGATAATAGACGGAGAGTTTATAGTTATAATGTACTTACCCAGATTGCTGACAACTTGGTAAGAACTTGTTGAAAAAAAAATTAAATATTCTTCTTCGTCTTTTAACAAGGAACTTGGGATACTCGATGTTGAAGAAATGATCAAAATGGAAAGAGAAGGAGCAGAGCGCAGAATGAAAGGAGTTTTTGAAGAGTTGTTATTCGGATGCAATAGGTACCTTGCGCTAACAATTGGTTCTGGTGGTTCGGCTGGTGGTAAAACCAAGTTAGATAAGGAACGTATTCGTATCATTCAGCGAGGAATCGAAAGAATTGCTCAAGATGTGCATACGTCAAATCTGATTATAACGAAATCTAACTTGAAAGAAAAGTTAAAATTAGCGAGATTTTACTTGGGCAAAATTAGAGAAGTTTCGGAAGACCCTCAACATGGAATACCAGATGTCTTTCTTTGGATGGTTGTCAATGGCAAAAAAGTGGCTTTTTCAAGATTGTTAGCTAAAAATTATCTCTTCTCGTTGATCAAAGATGAAAGCGGAAAATATTGCGGAAAACATGACACGATATACTTTCAAGTTCCAGGAAAGCCTAATTATGAAGTTGTCAATAAATTGGATGCCTACGTTTGGTTTGGTTTACTCGAACATAAGGCTCATTTCACCAAGGGATTGCCGAGTGGGTACCAGAATGTTCCGGAGATTCGATTCGCTGATGATATGACATTGCCACCACCGAAGAGCCTTATTTACATGGAAAAGCATGTATTTCAATTAAGGGCTCATTTGTATCAGGCGCGATCATTGATCGCTGCTGATGATTCAGGATTATCTGACCCTTATGCAAAAGTATTTTACGGAAATCATTGTTTACACACACATGTAGTAAATGAAACATTAAACCCGATTTGGGATGAAATGCTGCTCTTTACCGAAATAACACTCTACGGAAGAGCTAATGACCTTAGAAACACTGTTCCGTGGGTAATAATTGAGATTTATGATGAAGATAAAAGAGGAACAGATGATTTTATTGGAAGAGCTTTGGCAGAGCCATCAATACGTTTTGCTGAAGAGCAATACTCGCTGCCAAAACTTGGTTGGTTCGATCTTTGGCGAGGATGTGAAGATGCGGGCCAGTTGTTAGGTGCTTTTGAACTCATTCAGTTAAGCGAAAACGATGAAGAAGAAGATTACCCGAAAACTTTGCAGATCTCGCCGAAAACAACAAACAGTGGACAAGCAGTTTATTCTGTGCCATACCAGATCAAGCCGGTGATGTCGAAGTATCATTTAGAAGTTTTATTTTGGGGTGTGCGCGACTTGAAAAGAATACAATTTTCGTCCATCGATCGGCCTAGAGTTGATATTGAATGCTGCGGTAGCACTTTATCGTCCACAACAATAGCGAATTATAAGAAAAATCAAAATTTCGAAGAACCTTTGAAAAGCATTGAACTTAAACTTCCAGATCAAGATATTTATTGTCCGCCCATCACCATTCGTGTAGTCGATTGTCGGTCGTTCGGTCGCCATGTATTAGTAGGTTGCCATACCATTAAGAGTATTTTCAAGTATATATATAAAGAAGACAGCACCACTTTACCAACTTTACGTGTATTGATGAAACAAGAAATAAACATCGACCCGAAACTTCATTTCGCGCCCGAGGTTCCGAAAGAAGAAAAGAAAGGTGAGCCGATTCAATCTCAATTCAGTTAGCTTTAATTTTCAATTAACAATAAAATTTACCGAAAGATGCAAAGAAGAAAGAGATGAAAGAGAAGAAAGAAGAGGTAGAACAAGAAGTGATCGATTGGTGGAGTCGATACTATGCATCGAAAGAGGCAATGAATAGACATCACAAAGATGGTATAACAAGAGAAAAAGTGCCACCGCACATGCATCTGAAGATTCTCTCGTGTGAAATAGAAAGAGCGTACGAAAGTCCTTTTGAATCTCTGCAATTATTTGAATTAACACGCGGAAAACAAGATCCGAATGAAGAGGATGACAATAGTCGCAGTGTTGGCTATTTTCGCGGCTCATTATGTTTGTATAAGTTGCCTCTCACTACAACGAGTGTATTTGAAATGAGTTTTGTCAATGAGCCGGTTAAAGTGATGGTTCGAGTTTACATCGTCAGAGCTACTGATCTTTCGCCGACAGATATTGGCGGAAAATCGGATCCGTACATTGTGATTGTTTTAGGTGATCGCAAAGTGAGCGACCGCGATCATTACATTTCTAATCAGTTGAATCCGGTGTTTGGTCGTTGCTTTGAGTTCGAAGCCACCTTTCCTCAAGACTGCTTTTTAGCAGTTCAAATCAAAGACTTCGATCTAATAGGTCAAAATGAGTTAATCGGTGAAACGAAAATAGATCTCGAAGCGCGTTATTATTCTTACCAACGTTTTATCTGCGGGCTTCAAAAAACTTACGAAACTTCAGGTCCGAACAAGTGGCGTGACTCTGTCAAGCCATCTTTTATTCTCGGACAGCAGGCGAAATTTTTGAAAGCGACGCATTCAATCGAAAAAAATAAAGTTAAGATCGGCAATGTCGTATTCACCTTTGTTGATCTAGAAGCCGAGAAGCAAAAAATGATGAACGAGCCGAGAAAACAACAGAAGCTTGTTCTTCAGCGCAAAAAAAGTGAACAAGTCGAAATAGTTATCGACGAAAAGCCACTCGATCCCGAGCAGATGTGTTTAGCAGTTCTCCACAACTGGAAAGAGGCGTTCGGTTACTCATTGTGTTCTGAACATGTTGAAACTCGACCGCTCTATCATCCGGATAAGCCGGGAGTAGAACGGGGTCAAATTGAAATGTGGATTGATATGTTTCCGACAGATTTACCGCAACCTCCGCCACCAACAGATATTACTCCCCGAAAACCTATTTCGTACGAGTTGCGCGTAATAATTTGGAACACCGATGAAGTAATTCTTGAAGATTCGAACGCTTTGACAGGTGAAAAAATGAGTGATATTTACGTGAAAGGGTGAGCTCAACTTTTTTTGATCATTTTTGAGTAAAATTCTTTCGCAGATGGCTTACAGATAGCAACGAGTCTCAATCGACCGATGTGCACTATCGTTCTTTGACCGGTGAAGGCAACTTCAATTGGCGTTTTATCTTTCCATTCGATTACGCGCCACCAGAAGAAAAGATAATCATAGCAAAAAAAGAATCGCTCTTTTCATGGGATGAGACCGAGACTAAAATTCCGCCGAAATTGTATTTGCAAGTTTGGGATGCTGATCTTGTCTCTGCTGACGATTTTCTTGGTGCGCTGACATTGGATTTGAACAATTTTGTGAGGGGAGCAAAAACGTCGCTTTCTTGTACAATGGATATGATAACGAAAGCAAATGAGTTGCCAAAAATTTCGATATTCACACATAAGCGAGTAAAGGGATGGTGGCCCTTTTTCGACAAAACTAAAGAAGGCGAAACCATTTTGACGGTGAGTTAAAGAATTATTAAGTTGAGATAGCTTCTCTTTAACGCTTTTGAAACCAAAAGGGAAAAGTGGAGGCTGAAATTCATTTACTCACCAAAGAAGAAGCGGAGGCGAGTCCTGCAGGTTTGGGCAGAAACGAACCAGATCCATTAGACAAACCAAAGTAAGCGTAACGCCATATTCATGCACCAAATGAGTTTTATTTTTGCGATAGTCGACCAGAAACGTCGTTCATGTGGTTCATGAATCCTTTCAAAACCTTACGCTACGTTATTTGGCGTAATTTCAAATCAAAAATTTTGAAAGCAATTTTTTTCATCTTTCTCGCTCTGTTTATTCTCTTATTCGTTTACGCTGCCCCTGGTTTAACAGCGAGACGTCTCTTCGATGCCATTTAACTTTTTTTACTGTAAAATTCATTAAAAGTGATCATTTCAAAAGTTGTTCTGCAATTTTAATGCGCGTATGCAAAAATTCATTTAATGACGCAATTTAAAGCCGAATCATTGGAGCCGCGAGCGTCAAGTGAAAAACAGTCCAAAGTAGTTTTTTCACATGACACTACTACTTCGCTACAAAATTTATGCATAAAAGCAATTGTTTTAAAGGAGAACTTTAGAGGCGCGAATCACCATGAAAACGTGAAAAAATAATAAAATCAATTATGTAAAAACTTTTGAAAATTTACTTTTTACTCAAATTCATTACACAAAATATAATTGGTAATGTAACAACATTTTTAAAAGCACATTTTCACAATACTTATTAGTTCAACACAGGAAAATTTAATTTTCAATATTTCCAGTTCGGTTTAATGTTATTGTGGATGCGGACGCGAAAGTTGAATTCTCACAAAATCATCGTAATACTTCAAATATAAAAAGTTGCATAATATAAAGTTATAAAAAACTATAGATCGGAGAAACTGTGGATTCGATTGATTATTCGTTGATAATTTTATTTGGGCAGTTTGAAAAGGCACTTTTTATTAACACAACGTTGCTTTCGAACAAATGGACCACCATATTTAGGTCTATCCAAACAGTTGACGCACTTGCCACAATCAGGTGCCAAACAGTTTGTACATTGAAGACAGCACCAATTTTTTATCTTTGTTTGAGCAGGCTTCGAGATCACATCATTATTTTGTAAATCTGGATTACCTTCACAAGCGGACTCGTCATCAAATGTTTCAATAAAATTTTCGTCGTCTTCAAAATCATCTTCTGCAACATTTTTATCAACTTCTTCCTCTTCCTCCCTCACCTCTTCACCACCCATTTCTTCGTTTGCCTCGATCTCTTCATCATCAGCCATATCATCATCTTCCCAGGATAGATTTTTGCAATCTGTTTGCGTTTGAGATGTATTGTGAGCAGCTTCAGCAAGTGAGACTTCATTCGATTCTTGGAATGATGAGCGTTGTGAATTCGATGGACCCAAATTTGATGGTAGCATTTGGTCTGAACTTCTTCGCTTCTTTGAATCTACCAAATCGAAATCATCACTAGC
Organism: Dinothrombium tinctorium; assembly: GCA_003675995.1. Taxonomy (NCBI): domain Eukaryota; kingdom Metazoa; phylum Arthropoda; class Arachnida; order Trombidiformes; family Trombidiidae; genus Dinothrombium; species Dinothrombium tinctorium. Next base: position 8,545 of record NCKU01005332.1, read on the forward strand.
GTTACAACGAGAAATGGTCGCTGGTGTATCGCTAATGTCAGACTTCAAACTTTCATTGCGACTCGAAGTTGAGGGTGGTGAAAGCGAAGAAGTTGACGAAGATGCATCCGTTAGTGAACATTTATAAGGTCGATTTGCTTCTAATATTGTTTTTCGTTTCTCGTCGACGGTATAAGTATTAATACAGGCATATATCCAACAACCTTTACATTTAGCTTTCACGTCAAGAGTGCACGACCCCAGATTTGGACACGAATATTTAGTTGGATTTAGAAAGAATTCTTTGAAAAAGCGATAACAAGCGACACAAGTAAATTGGCCGTATCTTCGCTGCAGCGTTGTATAGAAACGAGTGGATGTGCAAACAGGGCAGGTTATATAACCACTTCGAGTGCATGATTCTGTTGGCGCCGAACTCGAGCCTTTTACTTTGCTTTCTGCGAAGGAAAGAGAAAATTAAACAGTGTTAAAGAGAAGAGAGTGACATACGCGTGTCTCGCCTCTTAGCATTAGATGCATCGACTAGTTTGCTATTATTACCATTAACTCCCCAACTTTTGCCATTGAGCATCGATTCTTTTGCATAAACACTTTCGTACTCAATACTAGGTTGTAAATTGCAATTGCTATTATTGTAACCAATATTATGCTCCATATGCTTGTCGTGATAGTGTTTCCGCGCGTCGCCCATAAAATCGTTGACATTGCTGCAACGCATACACCTGTAAACCATTTCGGCGATTATAATGCCGTTCGAGTCGCAGAGCAGCGAACGACAACCATCGCGTTCGTCGCAATTCAGACTTTGATCGCCGCCACCGAAGTGATCCATGGTTCGATTTGCACGCGCTTTTCATGCGATATGTTTGCAATTTTGCTCTTCAGTTTATCGTGTTTATCCTCTTTCAAAGAGAGCGATCGCGTGTCTCGCGTGTCTTGTCGTCAGTCGAGAGTCAAACACATTCTGGTTTCGCTCGCTTCGTTCGCTTTGTTTAGCGTAGAAAATTGCCAAAAAACGGGAACGAAAGAGGCGTGAAAGCGAAGGAAGGCGAAGTGTGCGGAAACGAAATGAATGCGAATCGTTCGAAAAGCGAAAACAAAAGCAAAAATCAAAATTTTACTCAAAAAACGAAACAAAAAGCAGCCTTTCTTCGCGGGGAGCTTTTCTCCATTACGCATTGTTCGCTTTCCTCTCGATTCTTCGGGGGCCAATGCTCGCTCGTCGCGCTTTGCTTTTCTTCGCTTCCGACCGTTTCCAAGTCCAAAGCGATGAAAGCGATTCATTCAACTCATTATGATTGCTTCTGCACAGAATTAACTGAACGACACTTATCGCGACTCTGCCTCGTGTAAGCAGTATTTTCGGTTTCAAAAATCATGCACAATTGTGAATTTAACTAAAAAAAATGAAAATGTTACAAAATTCAAAATCATCCACAAAATAAAAAGCACAATCCTGTTTAGGCAACAATAATAATTATTGATCTTTAGTGTCTCCCTGCACTCGCTTTAGGAAACATAAATATTCGAATTTTAAAACAAAAATTGACTTGCTCACCTTGTCTCATAGATTTTCAACCTTTTTTAAAAATTTGCGATTGAAATAAAAACCGCTAAAGCCAGTGCAAAATTGTGTATTAAGTGAATGATTAATATAATATTCATATTTTAATTAAATTAAACTTTCTGAATAAAAAAGGTCATTTAATTTTATAAATTTTCACTCCTCTTACCCTTGTTAGTTACCTTGGTTAGCTTTTTATTTTTATTTTA
>NCKU01005333.1:0-10315 GCA_003675995.1 Dinothrombium tinctorium
GTACAAACAAAGATGGATAAACAGTATCGATGCCATGCTAGAATACACATTAAAATTCACATGGAAAGATAAACATTGCTCATTAAAATTTTAATGTTGCCTAAAAGTTTCTGAAAATTTTCTGAACATATTCAATTTAAATTTTTTACGGCATTCTTTATATTCTTTAATCGAAAAATTTAAATTAAGAGACATTAGCGAGACAAAGTTTAATTAAAAAAGGACAAAACTAAAAGGCATTTTGTTGCTTTTTTAGATACACTCGCTTACTCCTTCAATTTTGATTTTTGTTCAAAATTACAAAAATCAAAAATTCAAAATTCAAAGTTCAAAATTGTCGGATTGTGCATTAAATACGCATAATCAGTTAATTGCGCTAAACCATTGAGCGATAAAATCCAATAAATTTCTTTGAGGTTTAAAAAACATTTCATATCTATAAATATTTCGGCTATCTTAATATGAAAAAGGCATTCGAAAAATCCAGTTTTGAATAATTAATTCATTTATCCAAAGATTTATAAAGATCTAATTTTTTATTAAACAATTGTCATCATTCTAAACTAATAATTTTAAGTTTGATAGTTTGTGGTTTTTATACAAAATTGCACAATTCGTATAATCTTATTCGATATTTTAAAAACTTAATTCTCCATAGAAAAACTCTAGCAAACTTAATTTGATCTGCATCATTTATGATTCATTAAATGCGCCTTAAGAGGCTGAAAGCAATTAATTAGATTGGCAAACTTAGTCTCATCACTGATCTAGGTAATGTTTTTTGATAAACTGATTTCAAGATAGGTTTCTAGACAAATTAAACTTCTTTTTTATTCTTATTTATTTCCTAAAAGTGTCATTTTGTGAACGGTTTATCAAGGCAATAGAAAAACCTGCTGTTTTTTAGAATAATAAGCGAGGAAGCATGAGTAATAATAACTTTGAATCATGCAAACCATGAGTTTCATATCGAATGCAGCGAATATTGTGTATTAACAACGACAAGTGCGCTATGTGCTCAACTAGAAATGAATTTAAGTTGAAACCATAGCAAAGACTGAGGCAATCTGATTTATAAACAAGTAAGTCTATCGGTGATTATGGCTTAAGTGTGAATATTTGCTAAAAATTATTAAATGGACGAAATGGGCGATGTTGAATGGGCCTATGTTAAAACGAATAAGTAAATAAGTATGAGCGTTCACAAAAATCTCAAAAGTGTCTTTTTCAAAAGTGAGCAAAATTTAAGATCTTCAATTTGCAATGTTGGGCTAATTGAGGAATGTTCGGGAACACAACTCACCGAATTTCATTTTTAATATTTCAAATGCATAGTTATTAAATCATGTTTTACAGCGCCTTATAAAAGTTTTGAAGTAATTTACGCTTAATTTAAAGGCTTTATGTAGACACGATAATAAAAACTTTGCAGGCGTTGTAGTTTGATTGTAAGAGTTTAAATAAATAAAAAATTTAAAGATAATATTGGCAATCAATCCGCAATCAAGAAGTATATGAAAATCACCCCGTAGAGAACAAAATCAATAAAAATAAAAATTCATTGCATAGAAAGAGTTTATTTTAAGAGAATTTTCAATGTAATTATTTTTGCCCTTACTCATTTGTGAAATAATAAACATGAATAAAATTTCTTTCATTTCTAAACAAATGGTTCGCGAAATTGCAGAAGCTTTTTATTTTGTCTGCTTAAACCTACAATCAAATTCGGTAATAATTCAAATAATGTCGTTAATGAATTTTGCATGAAATAATAATTTTAATAAACATAAAAGAAAGAATTCGCAAAACAAACAGCATTTGCAGTCGCTTTGAATGAAATAAATACAGAGTGTCCTTTACAAAATTTTACCAATCTGAAGATTAAAAATTCAATTTTTGATGCATTTTTTGCTAAAACTCTAATTTCATGTATTAGACAAGAAAATCAAATTCTAGAAAAATGATTTCTACGCCTGTGAATGCACAATTTTAAAAATTATCGGTTGCTAAATAGAAAATAGCGTATTTATCGAAATAATCGAACCTGGTATTTAGTTTTCGAGAAACCACAAGATTAAAGCGCTTGTTCAAAACACGATTTTTTCAATTTCTGATTTAATCTTGCCTTTTTCTTATCCATATAGCCATTCTGTTCTTATCAAACTATAAAATTTTTAGAAATTTAAAAGCTGTAGAACTTCAGAACTTTTTTTACTTAAACTCGAACAAAAGCATCAGAATTATCAAAATATGCTTTGATTCCTCATAAAAATTCAGATTTAGAACACTTTGAAACGGAATGCGAAGTAATGGGATTCTTTTGTAGCCGACACTCGAAAAGTAATGAACCTCTGCGAAAATCAAGTATAGCAGAATTAAAAACATTGTGTTGATGAAAAATGAAAATTTAAAAAGCGAAAGTGAAAATCATCTCGATTGAACTTGAATGATTTCGCATTTTTCGTTTGCGACAAATGAATAAAGTCAGCAAAGTTCTATTCTAATGGATGTTTGATTGGTTTTTGTCGCGAAAACCGTGAATATGAACGCATTGTGAATTCAAGTATTGTACATTGAACATATATACCTTAAAGGCTTTATTCCACGCTTCGAATTTCTTATTGACATTAGTCTTTATTTTTTTGTGCTCAAAATGCGACAAAAGAAGCTGAACGCGTGCTGTCATTTTATTCAGCTTCGAAAAAATCGCGAACAAAATCGGCGCAATTTAATTTTCACTTTCATACATTTCCTTTTTCTCGCGTTTCAAGTAAAACAACCCTTTCGGCACAACTAAAACGAAGCGTAGCTTACAAGCGTTCTACTCATCATTTACTGTGATCATCTTTTTCTCAGAACACTCTTTGAGTAAACTTTTGAGTAAATAAGAGCAAAATAATTAGTTTGCTTTCACAATCGCGACACTTTGCCCACGAGAAGCGAGACAAATCGTCGAGCATCAAATTTCAAATTTTTCGATGTCTCGATTGAGTGACGTTTACAAGCGAGGATGAAAAAAGCGTCGTACTGAATTACTTCTGATTACAGAATGCAATTCGCGCAGAAAAGTGGTGTCGCGATTTGCTCGACAGCAAACTGAAACTAATTGCATTTAATTCGCGCTGATTTGTAAAATAGCTTTCGCTGTTTAAGCAAGAGAAAAAGTCGCTACACGAATTTTAAAATCGAAACCAAATTCAGACAATTGTTTTGTTTCTGTTTTTAAGCAGATTAACTGTGAAAGCTCGATGTCCGATGCAATTGCAAAATTTCCCGATGGATAAGCAATCATGTCCGCTTATTTTCGGCAGTTGTAAGTCTTTTTCTCAATTTTCTTCGTGCACAATTTTTCGCTCGAAAATAAAATATTTCCGTAGAATTAATGTGTTTTTTACTCGGGTTCAGATAGTGTGAAACTAGAAATGCATCTATTTCTAGCAGATCTTGCAAATGAATGAGAGATTTTTTTGTTTGTTTCGGAGCTTGGCAAACCGAAATGCAAGCTTCACAAGCTCTGCAAACTTTTTTAAATATTTGAGGCGAAAAGCACTCAAACTTGATTAAACTTTTGAATTTGAATTTGTTTTCTAAATGTGTTTTAAACTGCAGATAGTTACAAAACAAACGAACTCGTTTACGAATGGGATTTAAAGGATCCAGTCTCTTCGCCGAAAGATATGAGACTGTCGCAATTTGATTTGATTGAAAATCCATATCGAAACGGAACGTCCTATTTTAAGCGAGGTAAAATGAAATCAATTCGATCGCATTTGCTTACAAAATTCATCAATCCAAAGGACAATATTCTATGCTTCAAGTGAACTTCAATCTGCGCCGACACACGGGATACTTTTTGATACAAGTGTACGTACCTTGTGCTTTGATCGTCGTGTTGAGTTGGGTCTCATTTTGGATCAATCGCGAAGCGACTGCCGACAGAGTGGGCTTAGGTATGTAAAGGCAACTGAGCGCATTAACAGAAAATTTCGAATTGATTATGTTAGCGTTAACTTCGCTAATGATATTTGTCAGGTTGTGCTTTCAATGCTCAACGTTTACTTTTACGTAAACCTGTGTAATTACTGGTCTGAGGGATTACTTTACTTGCGATCAGACTAAGTTTGTTTTGCCACTTTATTTTAACTCACACACTAAACAAAAATATTCTAAGTTTGCGATTCATTTCAGTGCGCGAAATCATTGGTACACTTTAGTCACTCAAAATGAAAGCATTTCTCTTTGCTTTTACATTTCTTTCGCTTTATTTTTTATGAACACAATTAACTCAGCAAAAATAATTTTTAATGTTAAGTAAAAACGTTAGAGGGGAGAAAAATGGGTTTCTTTAAGCAATTGCTCATCTTCAAATCTCGATTTGAATTTGAATTTAAGATTTTATATACAAACATAAAATCTAATGTATTTTACATCATTCAAATGCTTAAGTGATTAAGGAATAAAAACAGAAATAATTCATTCATAAAAATTTTTCAACTGTTCTTTGCATTGTATGATAATGAGCTTTTCCAAGCCTATCTTAATTGTAATTTTCATCTAGTTGAACTAATACTTTATTTACAAGAATTAAAGAGCCAACTTAATACTTCTGTTTTAAGATTTAAAAAATTGCAAACATGAAAATCTAAACTTTCTATACTTCACCAGCTAGTTTAAATCCATTTCCCAAATCGTGAAAGCTTTTTTGATAACAGCTTCTGCTTAAGTCTAATATTTAAATAGTTTAATATGATTGTACTCGTTATTCGCCATTCAAATCTTGAATGCAACATGTTTTTATTTAAGTATTTTGGCGAATTTTTTTATGTAGTGCTTTTTTAAGTACTTTTATCATGTTTATGGACATGAATTTTTGTGCTGAGAAGGAGCCAAATTTTGCGCGTAATTGATTGCTGAAAAATTGAAAAAATTAGTGCAAAATTCATTAATTTAATTAATAAAAAATTAAAAAACAAAAATTATTGAACATTTAAAAAAGAATTCAATCGTATAAGATAATGCTTGATATGCTGTCAGGAGAGGCTAAATCACTACTTATAAAGCAAACATATGTAAATTCAAGAAAAGAAAATGAACTTGATATGACGACAGAGACCAAAAAAAGGAGAACTTAAAATTAATTTTTCTGATTTATTAATCTTTTTAATAAAAACGTTTATTACACCATAAATACTTTCTATCAATACAGATTAAGACATTTTTCAAAATAAAAATTTTGGTACAGCATCAAAATCCATGGGTGTAACTATAGTTTAATCAACAAAATAAAATATGAAATTTGTTTAATTTCGAGGTTTACAACCAGCAAAATTATGTCAAAGAATAATTCTCTCGGAATGTTTTCTACAAATAATTACGAAGGAATTAAATTCAGTGCATTTTCGCGTTGAAAAATATAGAAACTTAAGTTCTCTGCATTCATTGCGTTATTTCAGAGTGAATTGATGCAATCACTTCATGTTTTATTTCGTTTTTAGATTTGCTTGTTCGTTCGATTTTTTTCAAGTTTTTCTTCTGTATGAAAACTTTCCTTTATTTCAATACAATTTGCAGCTATAATTAATTTTGTAATTGTTTGACGTGAAATAACAATCAACATATTTTTTGCTTATGTAATTGGCGATTTGTTTTCTATTTTTGTGATACTCGTTTTTGCGGTTTTTTTTCAAACTTATGTATTTTCTCTTGTACTTATTTGGATATTGAATTGGAAAATAGTTTTTGATCGAATATTGTCAGGCATTACGTATTTATACTCTCTCAAAGTTTGTTCTTTGTACCAAAATTCTATTTCAACAATTCTTCTCTATCTACAAGATTTTAAAAATTTATTCAAGTCAAAATTGGCTGAGCTAGGCACAAATTATTACTTAAATTAGGATTCTTGAGTAAAGCCAGCCAAAATTAATTAAATTTAGCATTTAATCAAACCTTTAATATATTTATGTTTGTGTTTGATATGTTACGACTGAGACACGGAGGTCACATGTTTATCGAATTTCATTTCTCCGATATTTTAAGTGAATTTTCAACAACTGTATTGAATTGGTCTAAAATGAATTACAATAGTTGTTACCTTTTGAAATCTAAATTAAAATTACAATTTTTTAAAATCGATCGTAACAATGTACAAGACCACGTGGTCCTTTACAGTGCATTTCTAAATGAACAAAGTGAGTTCGCACCATCACATTTCATTCACTGATTGCAATCCTGTTATCAGTATTTCGCGTGTATAAAAGCATTGCTCAAGGAATACATTTAGCTTCTTTGCTATCATAAGCGCTCTTCAGCCAACACATCGTGCGCCAAGCCTTGTTCTCTCACGAGCCGCAACGTTCTTCAGCAGCGTTCAAATTCTCGCTTACCTAAGGCAACGCTTCTCACACGAAGCTACCCTTCGTCCGTCGCGTCTTTAATTTTGTGTTTTGGTTTCAAATGTTAATTCGACTCTTTTGTAAATAAAGCTACCACGTTTTAATCCAAAATCCGTTTCGCATCTGTCAACATAAATGTTGTAGCGATCTAATGCCTGCACCCAATCGCCACAATATTTATGAATTTACTTTTGAAATCAGCACTATTGAATGAATTTTGCTTTTTTCAATTAGTCTCACTCGCTTTCGGTTTGTTTAGTTCTTTTAAATGTATTAACTCATTATAAATCATTTTTGAATATCAGTTATCATTTAATATTTGAGACAATAGACTTTCAGCATTTCGAAGTTTTAATCATTCAAATAAAAGCAGTTTAATAATTATTCAATAAATTAATTTGTTAAATAAATTTGTGAAATGCTGAATTTGTTTCAAAAGGCCTTATTTACTTTTTCTCTTAAGCGACTGAGAAATTGGACAATTTTGAGAAAAAGAAACACGAAAAGTTGTAGAGTTGAATTGTTTAAAAACTGCTTTGCTGATAAACGGCAGCTTGTTTTCACAGCATCAGCTATACAAAAATGAGCATTTTCCTTGTTAAAAAAGTGTTAAGTTTCAGAGTCAATTCTAACTTAAACAGCGTTGTTTAAAAAGATCATTTCTATTCATGATCACGATGAAGAAAATCGGTAAGATGCCGGAATTATTCTTTAAATTACTTTTTGTACCTTTATTTTGCAACAGTGTTTTGGCGAGTAACTGAGTAATTTTTTTCTATATATAAGAAATCGTTAACAACTAGAAAAGCGAAGAGAATTGGCGAAAGAGCCTTGTCCTTTTCGCACACTCACGCTTCAATAATAACTAACAGTAAAAATAAAATGCGGCAAATACTGAAACAAGTGGAAATGATTAAGAATAAAGCGCACGAAAGTTTTATGGAAGTTAACAAAAGCTTGAAAAATAAAACTTGAAAAACTAGCAAAAAAAAGGTTAAATTTTGAGAATACTTGTGATAACTATTTTTGTTTTAAAGCAAGTTTTTTCTACAGCTCAAACGTTTTTTCTTCTGTGACGACTCAGGCCTAATCGTCACAATAATTCAGGTTCGGATGAATGCGAAATGGACTTTATTGTAAAAATCGAGACTTTATTACTTACTAAATGAACACGAATATAAATCATGCGAAAGCAGCTAGAAGAGTGCGTGTGTCGGTTAGAGACACGGTAATACGTGGCACGCTGTTATGCCCAGCTTGTTGAAAGCGAACCGACGAATGAAGTTGCGAGCACACGAAAATTCTGCAAAACGCTCGCTATGTGGATTAAACGCTTTGTTTTTTGCGCAAACATTGCTCGCCATCGCCAATGCGATAGCCGAGTTGGTCATCCTTCGCTACAGTTGCAAAGCGCGAAGCACGGAGATTCATATGTGTAACTCTTCGTATGGTGTCTGTTGTCGATATGAGTGATGTTGATGTTGACTTTACTTAAAAATCTCTTCGCCATTGAGAAAGTTTTTTAGTAAATTTTTTTATAAATAAACCTTCATCGATTTTGCCAAATAATTTGTTTTTAGCTTGCATCAAAAGATTTGTTTATATTCCTAAATCTTTCGCTTTCCTGAAGAAACCTCAACGGCTTTAGTTTTAGAAAAACAATCTTGCTTTTGACGCTCACTAGTGCAATAGTAAGACACAGCCGCCACGTGATTAGCGAAACGTTTTATGTTTTGCAGCTTAGTTGAGTTATTATGTCCAAATCCTGCAACAAGCATGAGTGTTAAATGAATTATTACCAGCTTAATTTTATCCGAAAGTATTCAGCAACAGATGTTTAATTGCTAATTCGCTTTCTCGAGCTTCGACTTGTTTGTCAGATGAAGAATTAAAAAAGTTGTTTTTATTTGAAATACATCTTTGCTTTAGAAAATTGCGATCACGTTTTCTCTGGTTGTTTTTGGCCCACATGTTTGAAAGTAGGTATTTTAGCGAGCTTCGTTTCGCTCGAGAAATGAGGTTAAATAAATCAGAGCGTTATTAGATTTGGTGCGAACCATGATCAAAGTTTACCAAAAGGATTACCTCCGCAATGAAAAAATTACTAATGGTAAAATAGTTGTAGACATCAGATAGTATGGACGTGCGTAAAGCTGTGAACAAACAGTGATTCAAAATGTCGGTTGCTCAAAATTTTAATTCACGTATCGTTGAATGCCGAACTGCGAAGAATTCCAAATTTATTTACAAAATTTTATGGTTAACTTGTTTTCAAAACTTCAAATTGCGCTTGCCAACGCTGATGGACGAACATTTTACGCGTTTTCCTCAATTTTCTTAAAACTTCGGACAAAAGCAAAAATTCGGGGATCTTCTGCCAAAATAGATGCTTACAAAGGGCGTTAATGAAATGTTCATCTGAGCGATAGGTCGTTTTCTGAAAATAGCCAAATTACGATCATTGAATTTTTTCATTTCTCATAAAATTAATTAATTGCCATCATAGAATAAAAATGATGCTGAATCTTATCAGTTCAACTCAATTTTAAGCAACATGACATAATATTAATCCTCTAGTGCTTGATAAAACAAATGAAAAGTTTAATTTGATCGTAATTAGAGTATTTTTCTGCTAGCCAGCTAATGGTTATCGTGAACATTTTATCAACACCCTTTACATTATATACAGTAAAACCTCCCCTAACTGCCATCTCTCTTAAGCGGTCACCTCCACTAACGGACACAAAAATAAAATAGTTTCCTAACTTAACTCAATTTAAGAAAATTTCTCTAGAACGACCACCTCTTTATAAAGGTCAGATTTTTGAACCCATTGGTTTGCTTGGTCGAGAGGTTTCACTGTGTAGCGATTTTAGATGGATGAAAAATAGAAAAAGATTCTGGCATAATTTGTTTGCCATTACACACTGCTGGCACTCTGTTCATTTTAAATTGACAGAAAAAATTTAGAAATTATATATTTTTAATGGTTATAAAAGCTTTTGCGTGGTCCCAAACATTCTCGAGAAATTAAACTTTCAAGATTATATATGAAGTAAATGAAATATTAAACAGAAATTGGAGATAAGCAATTTAGCTGTATTGTAGAAAGCGATCTATACTATAAACAAAGATATTTTTTAAAATTTTGCTGTTGATAAAAATCTTTTTTCGTATCGCTTTTTAATTTTATTAAATTTGAATTTAAATAAAGATAAAAGAAGCGAAGAAATAATTGCGAGAAACGCATTTTCTGAATATCATTATTCGGTGTAGTTATTGAAAATTATGAAATATACAAAGAGAAAAGCTTTAATATAATAAATGATTGTCATTTTTTATTCAAACTTTTTTACTGCTTTTGAAGTTAAAAAGCAAAAATCTTAAAGTTAAGTATGCTGCTTTTAGTGTAAATCTTTTTAATTTTAAGGAAATATAAATCTTAATGATAATTTAATTTGGACAAATTTTTCTATTGAAAAATTTCAAATTTTCTGATTTTAAACACTGCTCAAAAGAATGATTAAAATTTAATTTAAATTAGAAACATTCTCAAATCAAGCTTAATTTAATAGAAAAAAGCAAGATTCGAAAAAATCTGTACTCTAAAGTTGTCATTGAGCTAAACACTTTTATCTTGAATTTATTGTGCAATTTTATATTAAAATTCATATCTAATCTGAAAGTTCATCTCCATTGCAATTGTACTCATACGATTACAAATTTTTTTATAGTTATGAAAATTTATAAAAATATCTTTATGTCATAGGTAGGGAGCGGATTTTGTGTGGTTTTAAATGCACAAAATGTGTGTGTGTGGTTTGTGTGGTCTCAATTCTGACTTATTTTTGCGTTAATCTATTTGTTATTACAAAATTATTAAGTTTCATTATTAATTTTTCATTTGTGTGGTTTGTGTG
>NCKU01005334.1:0-10313 GCA_003675995.1 Dinothrombium tinctorium
ATTAAGCATCTCGTTAAAGTTGCTTTGCAGATAAGCTCACTTTCGATAATCGAAACATTTTATTTTGAATCGATAGTACTTTGCCTGTTTCTAGGCTTTCGACCTACGCTTCTTTTCGTCGCTGCTTAATGACTGCTCGAATGAAAGATTGATAACATGAATAAGTTTGCGAAATATTTTAAATATTTTACGATTTAGAAAGCAAACAATATAACTTCACTTTTTGTTTGCATTTTGTATAACATAAAAGCAAATTTTAAAATGCAAAAAGCTTGCGATATCCGACAAAAATAAATTGACCAACTTGAATAAATTTCTTTCAAGTGTTTACAGCGATTTTTTTGTAAACATTTTTCTGAAATCTTAAAAAAGAATAAATTATTGTAAGCTTTATTTAAAATGCTTGAAAAAATTTTTAATAATAATAGAAAATTTTTATAAAACATGAGTTTAAATGGTGATTGAAAATATTACTTAAGTAGTAGCGTTTTCAATTCAATTTTATCATTTTGTTTGATAAAATATTAATTCTTAAAACATGGCTATGTTTTCAATCAAGTAATGCTCTTAATATATGAATCGAATAAAATATTTCATCTAAAATGTTGATCCTTTGTCAAGAAAATATATTTATTGATCCTAAAAAAACTTGTTCAAACACCCTGTTGATTCACTTGACTAAAGCGAAAAAATCTAAAATAATGAAAGCTTTTGTCAAACTTATCAACACGATTATAAAGCTACAGTATTTTTTCGAAACACTTAGATAATTTAGAAATTAAAGTTTTTACTTCTGTTTAGTTATCTGATTTTTCAAAAATTCAAATATTATAAAGAATCATTGAGCAAAATTTCCTCATAAAATTTTCTCATGTTTAGTTTCTATTGAGAGCTATGAATCGTGAATCTCGAAAGGATGTTTTTCTTTTGAAAAAATCAATTTTAAACACCAATTTAAAAAAATTGAAAAGCGAAGTAAAATTTCAAAAATGATTGATCATCTAGATTTTACAATAAAAATTGATAATCAGAGAGTTTTATTTATAATCTCTAACAATGCTCTGGTTTTTTCGCTGTTTGATTTGAAATTTTGTATGAAATTGGAAAAATTTCATGAGATTTTTATTAGCTGGAACTCATAAAGTTGTAAAATTGAAATATTTTTATTGAATTTTTTTAATACCTGATTAAAATGCTTACGTCGCTTCTAAAGAATTATCTTGGAAATATTTTTTGCATCCCACTCCGGATTTCATCAAAATATTTTCAATAGAAACTGACTCATAGGCTTTGCCGTAAGCATAAGCAATCCTTTCAATAGACTTGCATTAAAAGAATTAAACTTAATATTGAAAAAATTTTCTTCAGATAATTTTAACTGTTCATTTATTTTGTAGAACATATTTGCTTGAAATTTAGGTGGTTTCTAGTTAGGCAGTAATCTCTAAAAATGAATATTTTCTCTCGCAAATTGGAACTGATTCCAAGCTCCTACTTGCAGGATAACTTTTCTGATTTAAAGCTCAATATTTTCACGCACTTCGATGATAATTGATCAAGCTCGTATTTACGCATAATTAATGACTAATACGGCATTAGTAAAGATTGATGCGGGACATTCACAAGTGTCCACATGATTGTTTTTGAATTTTTTTTTAACCTAAAAACCTTTAGAAATTTTGGATCAGTTTCATATGTGCAAATGTGTAAAATTCGTATTAAGCAAGAGAGATTAAAAGCTCATCATTGGCTATAGTTTTGCAGTCACTTATTTAAAAATACATAAATTTTGTTTGATGCTAATTTTATTTTGCTTTATTTAAAAATTTTTTAAAATAGAAAATTAAATAAATGAAATTTTTTAATTTTGAGTTTTTGAGTGTGCTTTTCAATGCAAAATTAAATTTAAATATTGAAAATAAACATATCATTACTTAAAAAGATTTTAACTTAAAAAATTTGAATAGATGTTTCATTGTGTTTTCAACAATAATGCATAAGATAATGCAGATGTGAATAACAATAGATTAACTATTGATTAACTAGATAGTAAATTTAATAATGATGGATTGAACCCAACTGTTCGCTTAAATATACTAGAAAAATTGTACTCGAATCATTTTTTAATTTAACGAATAAAAGCCTAATGAAAATAAATAAGCTTCGAGCGTCATCATCGACCATATAATTAATGACTATTATCTCCGTTACTAACTCGAATCAATTTATATACCCCGTTTCGAATCTAATTGAAAATAAGGATTAACTTAAAATTTCCGGCAAATAGAGGCGCGATGTCAAACGATGTTTTTTGTTCGCAGACATCAGTCACTATTCTAAACGTTTTACAGCAATTAAATCGGTAGCCGAGGCATTTCAGGATTAGCAGTCTTTTGCTACTAACAACTCGCATTTGTCATACTCACAAAATTTTCCGTTTTATATTTGTAAACATTTTAAAAACATTTAATGTAATTGGATAAAACACTTTAATTTAATTATTATGATATTAACTAATGTGTGATTTGTTTAATTTTCAGGTGCGGGCGAGTCGGGCAAAAGCACGATTGTCAAGCAAATGAAGTAAGCGATATCTTTATTTGATTTAGCTCTGCACATGGAAATAAAAATAAAACTTAGCGACTTGCTTATCATGATTGATTTTTAGCGCTTTACTAGCATTTTAGCATAAAAAATCAAGCGCATAGTTTTATGTTTCTGGTGCATTTAGAATGATTAAATGATAAATGAAAGCAGAAAATTTCAAAGAAAATGTTTTTTAGAATCATCCACGACAGTGGTTTTACACAAGAAGATTTTAAACAATACAAACCAGTGGTATACTCAAATACAATACAATCGATGGTCGCCATTTTAAGAGCAATGCCCAATTTGGGCATATCATTCAGTAACAATGAAAAAGAAGCGGACGCAAAAATGGTTTTCGACGTAGTATCGCGAATGGAGGACACTGAGCCGTTCTCGGACGAGCTACTCGCTGCGATGAAGAGATTATGGGCCGATTCAGGAGTGCAGGAGTGCTTCGGTCGTTCCAATGAATATCAGCTCAACGATTCTGCCAAATAGTAAGTGGTAAAGAGCGCACCGCTTTTACTCACTGACATCACATCGCAGCAGCAACAGCAGTGGCAAAAGCAAAAGTGACTAGAAAAGCTCGTTCTAACTCGATTTCGCGAACTAATCGATGCCTTTCTAAATGTTCGTTTACCTCGCATTCACTTGTATAAAGCTTCTCGATTGTCTCTGCTCGTATTATTGAAATGACAATAGTGTGCCGAGTTTGCAAATAAGAGCTAAACTATCGATCGCTATTTCGCTACTCAGTTGCGGAGACCTTATCTAAATGCAATCTTGTAACCGCCATAATTGCGGTGAAACGAGATGCCTGGTGAAACTGAAATGAAGAGAACGAGTAACAAACAAACAAAATCTTACACATCGTTAGCACAATATTCATTTTAAAGTAAAATTAAGCAAAAAATGCCCTTTTGACATTTAATGTGTACTCTTGTTGATCGTTTAGAAAGCATCAATGAGAAACTGCATATTCTTGCCATAATCTCCCATTAGTTCTTACTCCATAATTAAATTCAACTTCTCTTGAAAATAATTTAAAAAATTGTTCCGAAAAGAGAAATTAAATTTCCATCATAAAATTTGCGTCACAATAGCTTAAAATGGAAAATTTGATTAATATGAAGCGATTTTCTTTAGCTTTCTCGACGATTTGGATCGTCTTGGAAAGAAAGATTATATGCCCACCGAACAGGACATACTTCGTACTCGTGTGAAAACGACCGGAATAGTTGAGGTGCATTTTTCATTTAAAAATTTAAATTTCAAATTATTCGATGTGGGTGGACAACGTAGTGAGCGCAAAAAATGGATTCATTGTTTCGAGGACGTGACCGCGATAATTTTTTGCGTCGCGATGTCCGAATACGATCAAGTTCTACACGAAGATGAAACAACCGTGAGTCTATTTGCCGCGATGCTTTCGAATCTGATTTGAAACATTTTTCAGAACCGCATGCAAGAGTCGTTGAAACTATTCGATTCAATATGTAATAACAAATGGTTCACAGATACTTCGATTATATTGTTTCTAAATAAAAAAGATTTATTTGAAGAGAAGATTAAAAAATCACCACTTACTATTTGCTTTCCCGAGTACACCGGTAAGTCGCAAAGCCGGACTAGACTGTGTTAAAGGCGACATTTTCTCTATTCAGGAGCGCAAGAATACGGGGAGGCGGCCGCTTACATTCAAGCTCAATTCGAAGCAAAGAACAAGTCAACTACCAAAGAGATCTACTGTCATATGACTTGTGCGACCGATACGACAAATATTCAGTTTGTATTCGATGCTGTCACCGATGTTATAATAGCAAATAATTTAAGAAACTGTGGATTGTATTAAGTGTGAATATTTGTGAATTTGTTTTAAATTCAAGTGAATTAAATTCCCGTGAAATAGCAACATTTGCGACATTTGAGAAACAAATTGAGAAATTTAGTGAACTTCGTGAATGCTGTGTTTGACTGTAATTCAATTTTAAACGTCAAACGGTGTCCGAAAGACCGATTGCGCGGTCAGCATCAGTAACGCACCATTTTTGTCTAAACATATTGTTCACAAGAAAAAAGGTTCGATGCGTTTTGCCTCGCATTCAACACTCGCAAGTCAGCAACAAATATATCATCGATCACATCCAAACAAAACTAAATTCTTACTCTTTAGTTTAGTTGACCACAATTGGGACCATTCAATTCAACGGCTGCTTGCTTCTTATTTTCGTTTCGTTTTGAAGAACAACGGTCACTTTCTAATATTTATGTTTAGTATGCAGTATCTGCAATTGTGTCCGACTAGTCTCTTGAATGGAACAACTCGACTTAAACAACAAACAAATCAATGACGAATTGAATTTCTCATTTAATTTGTGATCGCCGAATGCATCAAAAACAAAGACGAATTTGCGCTAATTTGCACGACGCTCATTTCCCATTGACAAGCGATTCGTTCTCTTCATCTTAAATGTTCTGTGTTCTCATCGATTTCGTTGATTTTAGGCAATTTAAAATGAAAAATAGGTTATTCAATGACTGCTTTCAAGAAGCGGGCTTCGCTGCGACAGTGACTCGTCGATTGTATCACTGTGACCATAAAAGTAGCTGTTCTCATTGGCAGTTCGACGTCAACTGTGCTTTTTGCGAGAATTTCCGTTGATGTTTTCGACACATTCATTCAAGCTTAGGTCAAACAAAAATGTTCACATTTCGATTGAGAATAAACGTAAGGTATGAAAAAATTACGACGCGTTTTGTCAAAAAAATTTCAAAAATCATCGATTGACGCTAAAAAATTAAAAATTTATAAAGTAATGTTTGTGTTTGATTTGTCACAATAAAATGATTGTTGGAAAAGATTGAAAAAAGAAAACTCTCAATTTAATAACGAAATGCAAAAAAGTTTTAAAGCATAGTTAACAAATGGATTGATGATATTTCTTGTAATGTGCATTCTTTTCTAATTGTATTTGAATTCAGAATTCAGTGTACATTTCCTTTTTCATCTTTATTTCTTTCAGTCCCTTTTCTCAAATGTAAAGTCTGCTTGATTTTCTTTTCATTAAAAATATATCTAAATTTAAAACATTCAGTTTTCCACTTACTTTATGCATTTGCGCTCTCAGCCGCATAAGTGTCGCCATTTAATTAATTTTATCACAGGAAGTTGCTCTGCGAAAAATTTGTTTTACAATCAAACGTTTTAAAATTACATCTCGTCGTAAAATTTGTTTAATAATCATCTATTTATGTCGTTTTAAATCAAGTTCATTTTAAAATCAGACAATTTAGAAATTCAAAAACTTAACAAGAGAGAAAAACGAATTAAGTTATAAATAATTTTGAATCTTTAAACTTTTAGTACGAAAATAATTTTTTAAATGATCTTTTCACGTGAATCATGTATTGAATTATTATCCGAAGAGTACTTTATTACAGTCAAATGTTGTTTCATTGCATTTCACTAAACTTTGATTTCTATTTTCAGTTTATTACAACGAAAAGTGAAATCGGTTTAAAGTCTCGCTCATGTTTATTTTTATTTCATATTTTGCTTCAGTATCTGTTCAAACTTTGATCAATTTTTGAATCGCATATCTTTTCAATATATATGGATCCTGCTTAAAAACATTAAGTTGTGTACTAAGCTCATTCAAAGCAGTGAAACGTTCTATGACTATGTTTGATGCTTGTTAGCAATCAAGTGTAAGTATTTAAAGGCAAAAAGGTTGTAAAATTGGTCTTTTGTCGACCGCTATTTTTTATAAGCTATTGAAATTACCAAGTTTATTTTTCTGCTTGTCTAATTCATTTGAGTAAAATTAAAAATACTTTACATCTTTACATAAACAGTTTCGGAAAAAATGTTTGTCCTGGATCGATCCTTCCATGTGTCGTGTCCGCGATCCTTAAATCACAGTATGAGCACAGTGAACTGGAGAGAGGGCCGGTAGCTTATTGGTCTAAGGCGTTCACCCGATTAGTGAGAGACCCTGGGTTCGAGTGCCGGCATGGACTCGCTTCTCCCTCACTTTAACTGTCGGATGCGACAAATGTAATATCGCTTAGTAACACATCAATTTTAATCGGCGTTCGCAACTAAATTATAAACTCTTAAAATTAAAATTCAGCAATTTTATCAATTTTGCTTAAATAAACATGTTTCATTGGGTATGATTGAAAATGAAAAGCAAAAAGTTTGTTTCATTGAAGGAAAAAATTTAACCTCTTATATCACGATTTTATTACCTGTGACTTAAGAAGCTTTAATGTTTATCCGAACAGAAGAAATTAGAAAGAATTCTTTAAAATTAATTCTTTTTAGAAATGTAGAAATCAAAAGCTAAGTGAAAAATTACGAATTCAGCATTATTCTAACTTTGAGTGCTGAAGTATGGAGAGAGGAAATGATTTCTTAATTGGACTGATTCATTTTTTTCAGGAAATAATCTGCCGCTATGCACATTGGTTGCTTGTTGTCGTAATATCATGATAAACTGAAGAAAACACTTTTTCGCGTTTCCAGATCACATTTTGAAGCGATTGCAAACAGTTGAAGTTCACTGTGAAGAGAAATACTCTTTTGTTAATTGAAAAATTCACAACTCACTCGCTTTTTACTTTACATTTTTTCTAAAACTCACTTTACTGATGTGCAATTAACATTTGAAAATAAAAGAGCGAGAGGAGAGTGATTTGCTGTGGTTTATAAAAAAATACGAGTCACGAGTTATCTTTTGTTTGTTAAACGAAAGTTCTGTGCAGTCTTAATTTTTTCAGTTCAATTCACTGTTCTTTCTTTTCTTTCAAAGGTAAGATCAGAAATTAATTGTATGGATAACATTTTTAATGGTATCTATAAAATAATTTTATATTTTAAATTGAGAGACAAGCTTTAGTTAATTTGCTCTATTTTTCCATTTATGATTTTGTATTCAATCTTTCACTCCAATTTCATTTCGTCATCTTCATTATTTTAATCCTTACTTTTCATCACTCATTAATCAGTCGCATTTCATCTTTCAGGCAATAAAAATCAATTTTATATTTTATATCCTGTGAGTGGTAGGCGTTGGCTCAATCGCCTATTGCGCGTTAAAACTAACTGTGCGGCTAGTGACTAAGTTTTGTTTTATATATGTGCACGTTTCCACTGCGATAAACAACGGCACGAACCGAATAACGACGGCCATGGTTAGACTCGTGACAATATTAAAATATCCTTTTGTTCTAGACCCTTTCAAACTATTTTTCGTTATCTTCTTTGCTCAATTTTATCATAATTTTTTATCCTTAATAGTTTGGATTTAATTTGCAATTTCCATTATCAATTGTGATAAATACAAGAGAAAATCGAAAACAACAAGTGGATTTAATCATGGATTTAGAGGCGCTATTTATTTATTACATTTTAATGGGTATAATTACATTTATGGTCTACTATTTCGAGAAGATGCAAGCGATAAGACGGGTGCCCGAAATAATTTTGCATTTGCTCGAATTATTTTATGGTTGTTACGGTGCTCTTTTGGCTCAACGTTACTTTCCTCCCCAAAATCGTGCATCTTTTCATCAAATTGTGTTCTTTCTTATCATCTTATTTCATTTGTATGTATTATATATCCATATTTGTGGGTTATTGTTTGGTGGCTACATTTTGACTTAAATCAAATTTTTTTATTGTTTGTCAATCTTTTCAAACGTCAATGTTCCAACAAGAGGTAAAGATTTATTTGCGCAAGTTGAAAAAAAATTATGGCATTAAAATTCTTATAACAAATTCATATGAAAAAATTATTGATAAAAATCGTTGATGAAAAAAGATTACGATACTAAGGTCAATAAATTTTTTTTCGAATCTCTGAATCGTCGATTCAATTTAGCAAGTAATTTAGTAAAAAGTATTAAGTTTACAAAGAGAATGTTGACTTTTATTTTGATTTATATTTTTACAGCAGACTGTAAATTTATTTCCATTTACCTGCTAATCATGGTTCCCCTTGTTTCGCCTACTCTTTTTCGCCTTCTTTTATTAAAAGCAAAATAAGTTTAATAAACTGTTTCTGGAAATATTAGTTTAATAATTTTATATTTAGAAAAAACAAAGTATTGTTTTAAAATTTTTTATAAAAAATTAAATTCAGTTTAATAAAAAATTACCCCATATGACATTTAAAAAATTAATCTGCTTTTTATAAAATAAGGGAAAGATACGGTTACGGGTTTCACACCGGTACAATTCAGTTTCAAAACACTTACAGCACTATAGAAGTAAAAAAGTTATGATTTTTAAAAATATCGAAGTTGGTAGCACTTGTTTTTTAAATTCATATAAATTTTATCATCAAACTTTGACATTTATCAACCATTAAATTTCTTTTTTAATCGAATTATGATGGTTTGTAATCCGCGTTCTTTTCTGCAATTAATAAATATTGCACAGAATATTTTAAATTTCTGATACGGTCAACTTTTCAATCAATTTTTGGACATTGACGGTTATCATGAGTGTTATTGTTGCAATGTGAATTTTTAGAAGTAAAAAATCAAAATAAATGCGTAAATGGATATCGAATAAAACAGCGCACATAGCACAATAAAACTTGCAATAAATGAAGAAATCAAAAAACTAAAGGTTAAACACTTGTAGGCGTTAAGATCGCTTTTTTCCTTTTCGAAGATTAATCGTAAAAGAAGCTTTTAAAAACTTATGGGCATCTGAAACGAAGAGATTGAAAATGAGTTGAGCCTTAGTATAATAAAAAACACATCGCAATAAATGATATAAAACTAAATCCATTTTAAATGTGGGAAAAAGAAGCGAGGTAAGCATAATAAAGTTAATCTTTAAAAACATTCTGAATTAAACATTTATGATAAAAGCTCAAATAACTTTTTCTTTTTAAAAAATAAATGAAATCAGTTGAACCAGAAATTATTAATATTTATGTCTGCAACCAAATGATATTTTCTTTTTAAATGTGAAATATTCTTTGCTTGTTTTACTTGTTAAGTAATTCTAACAACTTTTTTTTGAAGTTGCTTCTTCAAGCGCAATTAAAATTGAGCATCTATGCAATTTAAAACGCATCAGTTTAAAATTTAGCAATTTGTTTTGAAATTTGTTTTTCTGATTTTATTTTTAAAATAAAAGTAAAATTCTTTTCACAGAAATATAAATGTTTGACTTTAAAAGAATGCAGATATTTTTCAACTTATCATATTTTTGAAACAACACATGGCTATGTTTTTAACTCTCTGATTTTTGTACCATTTTTAAATAAACACTATTGAAAATACCCAAAGGAGAGTTAAAGGTGCCTGATAAAAGAATGCATAGATGCTCAATTTCAATTGCACTCGGAAAAGCAACTTCAAAACAAAAAGTTAAGTTAGAATTTGCAGCAAAATGAGAAATCACTATGCTATCGAGCTTTCGCTTATTTGTTTACAATAAATTTAATATTTCAATTTAATATCTTACAGTCAATTTCAATTCACTTTTGTAAAAAAAAATAGAAAGCGGCGCTTCGCTTCGAGTTTGTCAAAACTATTAACACTTTTGTCAATTCTTTTAATAACAACAGTAATCACAATACAAACAATAATCAATTTTCGTTATTTTTTGCATTTGTTGATTAAGTTGTCAACATTTTTTATTATTGTGATTATGGACATTGAAAAAAATGAATTCAAAAACTCAAAATCAACAATATGGAAAG
>NCKU01005335.1:0-10312 GCA_003675995.1 Dinothrombium tinctorium
TTTTCAAATAGATTTTAAAAATTATTTCAAATCTTTTCCCTTGAATTTATGTGCATTCAAGCGCTCTTTGAATTAAACATAAAAAGAATTAAATAGCTAGTCATGGAGGATACAAGCAAAGTTTACATTTTTTATTTGAAATAAAAATTTGATTGTTTTTGAACTCAGTGGTTTTTTAACATTGGTTTTCCCATGGACAAAATTTTTTTGAGAGCATCTCACATTATTATCGATAATTTTTGTATCGAAAAATACTTTTTGACGAAAACATGAATTATGAGAGAGTGAAAGTGGAGGGTAAGTTTGGCCCGAGCTCATCTTGAAATGATCACTACTGCATGCGCGAGTCCGCAATAATACTTTGTGCAAGTTCAGTTTGGACATATTTTATTACAAAGGATTTATCCAACAGTGCAAATACATATACTAGGTATATCCTTTTGTAATAAAAGTATTCAATTGTTTTGAGGAAACTTAGCGACTCAAAAAAAAATATTAAAAATAAGTTTAATAAATGGCTAAATAATAATGACTTTTAAATTTCTTTTTATCCACTCTTTACACCATTGCTGGGAAATTAAAAAGAGGAAAGTAGAAAAGGGAAATTTTAAAATGTTTTTAGAGAAAAATGAAAGATCTGACGCATTTAAAGATAAACTAAAATACGTATAGATGGAAAAATACGATTTTAATGAGTAGCTGTGAAATTTCGGTCATTTCGGCAAATAAATGTTGTCCGATTTAAAAAATTTTAGCGTCAAAGTTCTACATTTTTGAATCCCGACAAGACTCTTGTGTTAATTCACATTTCGGCGAAGCCGAAAAAACACACCTCTAGTCATTGCAATTATTATTCTGTATTCTTGTGTATTTTTTATTTTAAACTCAAAAATTGCTTTAATCGAATTCAGCGCTTGATTCTTCACTACTTGAAGAGTCTTATTCATATCAAATTTGTTATTTTGACTCATGTTTAATTGCATCAGCCGCAAAAATCATGCTTTTTGTAACGCCACTCTTATTTTACCTCAACTTGATCTCAAGTGATGAACGATTTCTTTTGTTTACAGCTGAAAGCTTTCGATTAAATTGGATAGAAAGCAAATTCGTAAAGTGTTTATTTACCAGATTCTTATATTATTTTAAATTTCTGGTTAGTTATTACCTTTCGATTGTTTAGACAATAGTTTTATCTAGGTTTTATCTAAATCTTTGTAAAACCTCAGTATACTGGCCAAGATATAAGGGGGGTACCCACCCATATGATATATTCCAAATTTAATCAACGAGTAGAGTCCATCGGCGATACGGCGAAAAAAGCGAAGCAAATCAATTTTTAAAACAACATTAAAAGCGATGCGTGTTAAAAATGCAAATAATTTATTAACTTACCGTTAATGAAATCAAAAAACAATTAGATTGAATGAATAGGCTTGATGATTGCTCAGAACTGTCGTTTAACAAACAAATGATAACTCGTCACCTATTTTTATAAAACAAAAAAGTCACACTGAAATCAAGCATTATTTGCACATGTAAATCGCACATTTGTAAAGTTAGTTTTGAAAAAAATATTTGTGAATTTTTTGTAAACAAAATGAGCATTTCAATTTGCGTTTAAATTCAACTGTTTTGCAATCGCCTTTAAATGCGATAAGAAAGCACAAAACACTGTTCAATTTGCTGATCACCGTTAGAACGGTGAGCAAACAAAATGCATAGCGGCAATACATTTTCTGAGGCAATAATGAATCTGTTGAAATAAGGTTGGTCACTACATGTGCAAAGAATCAAAGTTAGAATAATGTTGAAGTCTATTGCTTCCGACATTTTTAAAAATTATTTATTTAAGAATTCTTTTTGTTCTAACACAAAAGCAATTTAATTAACTTGTAGTGATGTCGTCACATGAAAAATATTGAAAAATATTCTTCACTCACTTAAACACACATTTTGCTATTCACCTTCATTCGAATATACTGAAAGCTGTTTGTCTAAGCAAAATTGATAAGTGTGCTTGATTTTACTTTTAAACGCTTTTAATTTTGTCGCGAACCATAGTCAAAATTGATTCGTTTTAGAATGATAAGATATTAAATGATCGATCCTGGACAAACATTCTTTCCGAAACTGTATATATCATAGGAGTGGGTAAGCCGCTTATACCTTGTCCGGTATATTGAAGTTTTACCTAAATCTTTTATCTAGTATCTAGATTTTATTTAACAGTTATATTGCCTGATGGTCTGGTTCTGGTTTTAACTTCGAAAGCTTTAGTTGGGTTACAGTTACCGCCGCAAATGATGATCACAAAAAGCGAATTCTTATATTGTATTTCTCAATTTTTTATGAAATGTTATTTTTAGTTTAGCTTAAAATTGGTTGTGAAAATTTGCTTTGTTTTTCATAAGAATGAATGAATAATTAAATAAAATGTATTTTTGTAAAAATATTATAGTTTCATTGAAATACAATATCATTTTCGTCTAAAATATGAAATATTCAAGTGATACGATAGTGAAATGAAATTTGAATTTTTGAATTTCATTGTTAAGAATTCTGCCTTTAGCTATAAAAAGCATCGCAAGTAAATACTTTCTTTCATTTAAAAGTACTTTTTAAATATATTCTCATTGATTCAAATACCAAAAATGGTCTGATTGGGGCTACTGTTTTCTCTATTCATGCAAATTTGAATTTCCCACGCTTAGTCAGTGAGAACTTATTTTGCAAGGTTGTATAATTCGATCATTTACCGAAAGAGCAGAGATATAGTTGCACTAATTCATAATAAGTCCTGGTTTCGGAACACAGACTGGCAAACAGAAAAAAGAGAGGACGTGGATTATGGAGATGTTCCCACTCTCATTCTCTAAGAAGTCTTTCTTCTTTTTCTGCTTAACCCTTTACTGAATGAATTTTTCTTTGGAAAAACGGATCAAGAATAAAAAGTTGATTTGATGCACACGAAATTTTTAACTCTTTTAAAAATTGTTTAATTAAAGATGAAAATTTAAGTCGCATTAAGTATTGAAGCAAGAGAATAAGAGTTAGTTAAATGAGTATAAAAAAACGGAGAAAAGAAGATCAAAATGAAAAGTTATATTTAGTTAACTGAATCGTTTTAAAATGTATCAATTATTTGTCTAACAAAGTAAGTATTTCATTATTGATAGTTAAAATTTAACTTAAAATTTTTCTCCTTTTCAATTTAAAAGAAATTCACGAATATAAATGTTCAAATGTCATAAAAGATAGCGCCTTAGTTTAAACTTCGATGAGAACTAGCATCATGAACATCGTCAAGAATTCAAAACTATTGTCATTCGTTAAAAATTGAATTTTTCTTAAAGTTTCAAAATTTTACGATATTAACACAATTGAGAATTCATAGGTTACAGTCTTTACAAATTCATTTAACCAGCTTTTGAAAACTATTAACCCGAAGGCGGCTCTTGCGTTGAGAGTTTCAAAAACTATTAACCAAGTTTCAAATACATTTAACCCAAAATCGGTTCTACATATCCGATGTGATTATTTCACTTTTTTGTGAACTATTCTTTTGTTTTAAGGCAGTTTGTATTAATTCGTTTGTAATAGTGTTACTTTTTAAGATAATGAAAGAGATGAAGTGTCTTACAATGAAAGAGAGTTTTAATATAAACATATGCACGTAATATAGCGATGTGCATGTGGGTTATCCAAACAATAAAAGCAAAATTTGAAGCAAGTGCATGCGTGTAGGGCCATACCAGGCTGAAATCACCAGGTCTCGTCTGATCCCTGAAGCAGCATCGGGCGCAGTCAGTGTTTAGGATGGAAACTAAGCGGGAATATTGCGTGTCCTACACCACCTTTTTTTCGATTTTTATTTCCCTTATTAAAACCTTTTCGGCCACTTATTTTAATTTGCTTAATCAATTTTATTCGAGTGAAACGATTACAAAGAAAACCTAAATATTAAAAATTAAAAATTACAGTGCTATTTGAATGAATAAAAGTATATAAGAGAGCTGATTGAAGCAGTAAAGAGAAGATTGTAAAACACTTCATCTCTTGCATTATCTTAAAAAGTATCACTATTACAAACGAATTAATACAAACTGCCTTAAAAAAACGAATAGCGCACAAAAATGTGAAATAATCACATCGGATATGTAGAACCGATGTTGGGTTCAAACCTTATTCAGTCGGAGTATATATAGTGAGAATAATCTTAAAGATAATAGTAATCAGGGTGAATCAGGAGAGAATGAGCGGATAACCCGCGACAGTATGATTTTTTCTTTGATTGTAAAAATTAAATTTTTTGATGGCTCGTTTTCGTTTTGACGGTAAGTGAGACTCGATGTTTTGACAGTAACAAATAAACATTATTCGCGCGAGAATTTTGTTTCTTTTCGAAAAAAATGGGATAAAAGCGTCAACTTACACTCAATCGCCCAGAAATCTTCCCATTGTGAGGATTTATGTAAACAAAAATTAGCGAATTTATCAGTATTTTGAACAATTAAAGAATTGATTAAATAAATATAAGTTTAACGTTAAAATACCTGATGTCCGCGGGTTGTACGAGTCAAGAACATGCGAAATACTAATGCGCAATTAACAAATAACCGATGCACGAGTTGTCCGAAAAACGAGCGTCTAAAGCGCGATTGTCCAAACAACAAGCGTTCAAAACGATGCGAGCAGTGAGTGACGCATACGAATACGAAAAAAACCGGAAAGAGAGGGAATTAGCATTGGGGATCCATAAGGATTGGGAATTAGCATAAGATCCATTTTTCGTCTTTTTATTTACATAAATCGCAACAATTGGAATATTTCTGTGCAACTGAGTGTATTTTCGATAGTTTATTATGAATGAAATCGGTGACATTCAAATTGAACGCGTTTTTGAATTCATAAATCGTACCTGACTTTTGACTTGCCTTGTTGCTTTTGTGGTACGAATTTATTGACTGGAGAAAGTTAATTAGCATTGAATCGAAAATGAAATAAACGAAACTTTGCATAAAGGAGTTTTCCAATATCGTTTTAAATTTAATGAAACGAATGAATAAATTACATTATTTACAAATATACTAAATATACAACAAAATTCAGTAAAGACGTTTGAGGCGTTCACAAATTTGCCTTGTTGTAAAATTCGACTTGTTTTCGAAAGAGATTTGGCTACTATTTTAGAAATGTTCGCTTTTCTTAGTTTAATATAGCACAATTTCAGAGCTAAAATCTCGACAGTTTGTTCTGAGGTACTAGTCTAGTGTAGGAAACAAATTAGGATCAGAATTTGTATGGCACTGAATTTAAGGTAATCGTTTAAATCAGGAAAAAATAAATTAAAAATAATTGTCCGAAAATATTACGCTGAAGCGATCAGAAGTCATCGCTTCTTTTTCGCGTTTTGTAAATAATTATTATTATAAAAAATAAAGAAAAGAGAGCAAAACAAGAAACAAAAGCGATCACAACGATGCCAAATGTTTGGTTATCGTTAAAGATCGAACTCCATTTACTGTTAGAATTGGTCAACTCATTTACTTGCACATTCGTTACAGGTGGGTCATATTCAATCACTTTCAAATATGCAGAATCGCGAGCAGAGCCGACCAAATTGTTCATTTCACACGAATATTTACCCGCATCCGAAAGCTGAACTTCGCCGATAATTAAAAGTTGATTTTCAAACGTGAAAAAGTGACGATCAGTGGTCACAATATCACTGTCGTCTTTTTTCCATTTTAGCACTGGCTTCGGACTGCCAATGGCTTTACATTCGAGTACAGCTGTTTCACCAACCCTGGCTACTTTATCTTTCATTTTCTTGACAAACGAAGGCGTTTCGAGGACGGTGAGCGATGCGTTCACGACTACACTACCCGCATCGTTTTGAGCTGTACACGAGTAGACACCAGCATCGGCCGCTTTTGCTTCCACAATAAAGAAAACGTCATCCGACGGCATCACATGCATTCTTCGCTCACGGGCTGCTGGGAAATCGATACCACCATCCTTCTGCCATGCTATCTCAGGAACCGGGTGTCCTTTTGCTGCACATTCTAATTTTGCTGTACTTCCAACTTTAACAACGACATCAGCTGGTCTTTTTGTGAACGATGGTAACACATTCACAGTGATACGGGCTTTTTGCGAATAAGCGGTACCGTACTGATTGGAGATGATGCACTGATACTTGCCTTCGTCTTCATATTGAGTGTCAATGAGATGCAAAACACTTGTGTACTCCAGAACAGATTCATTCCAAGTGTGCGCGAAAGTATTGATGCTCTTGCCTTCAAGAAGTACATTGTTTTTACGCCACTCGAAGTGCATTGGAGAAGAGCTCGACGCTTTGCATGTTAAAGTTGTGTTGGAGCCTTTCAGTGCGATCTGAGTAAGCGGCTCCTCGGTTACGTAAGGTTTTGGAAAATCTTGGCACGTTAAATCGGATATATTAACCTCGATCAACGATCTGTGAGACAACCACTGCGGATGCTTGCATTTTGCATCGCTCACTTGATGCTTTGACATTGAACGAGATTTCAACCATAATACAAACCATTTTATGTTACAGTCACATAGGAGATTTGTCGAATTCAACCTTAATTCGTGCAAATGCTTGAAATGCATAAAAGCTTCATCTTCAACCCACGTTATGGGATTATGTAACAAGTCGAGAGTTAGAAGACTGGGTAAACCGATGAAGGCCAGCTTTGAGATGGATTTGATGTGATTATGTGAGAGTCCTAAATGTTCGAGCTTTTCCAAGCCCATGAATGGTGCGTTTGCATCTTCAATCATCCAAGATATTTGGTTGTGATTCAATTCCAGCACAGCCAATTGTGACATGTATTTAAAGGAACTTTCTTCGACCACGAGTATCAAGTTCTGATTAAGATACAAATATTGTAGATATTGCAACCGGTGAAATGAGTCTTTCTTTAATGTTTGCAAACGATTGTGACTTAAATCTAGCTCCCATAAGTGTTTGCAAAATTCCCAACTATCGCCTTCGATTTCAGCAATTTGGTTATGTTTCAGCTGCAACTGTTTTAAATTGGTTAATCCATATAACCATCCTCTTCGAATCTGTGTTAAGTTATTGTGATCAAGATGTAATGTTTGCAAACTGGGTAATTCGTAGAACGCGCCATCCAAGAGAAGAGATAATTCGTTTCGCTTTATTTTCAAACTTTCCAGTTTTTCCAAACCCATAAACGTGAGACCCTCGATTTGTCGTAGCTTATTACGACTTAAGTCTAAATAGCGCAAATTACACATTTGGCGAAACAAATCTTTTGGAAAGGAAGTCAAACGATTTTTGGCAAGCTTTAAGTTAATTAATTCGCTCAAACGATCGAAGGAACCATTTTCAATAATTGACAAACGATTATTCGAAAGCAAAACTGTCTTAAGTTTAGTTGAATTTAAAAATGTATATGGTATGTTCGTTATGCGATTATAACTTAAATCCAATACTTCTAAATTAGTATATACAGAAACACTGCTATTTACAAGTGTACTTATATTATTGTGATGCAAAACCAATGAGCGTAGATTCGGTAAATTATTAACATTCGGAAACGAATCTAAAAAATTGTTGTTTAATTGCAACTCTTCCAATGATAGAAACGATGGAGAAGACGATGTGGTTGACGATGATTCATTTGAGAATTGGATGAACAAATCATCGCTAATTTCGGTTAATTTATTGTGACTTAAATCAATTTTCCTCAATAACAAGAGACGATTGAACGACCCTCGATGTAAGTAGGCGATCGCATTTTGCGAGAGATCGAGAATTTCGACCCATTCGGGAATATCATTGGGCACTCGTGTCAACTTGCGGCGCGAACAATCGACCAAATTGCCGAGACACGAGCAGAGCTTCGCGCACTGATTGTGATTCGAGCGTAATTCGTTCGAAACGCGGTTATTTTCGAACGCCGCATTCGAGGTCCGAACCGCGAATAACGCCGCGATCAGCAATACGATGTTTGGCATAAAGCAGCATTGATTCGCGTTCACTGCAAACGATGGCTTCATTTCACACTCATTTTCTCGACACAATAATCGAAGAGTTCGCTTTTCTTTTTGTTTTCTGCCATTTTTTCGTTTTCAAATTCATTTTTCGTTTACATTTTCACTGTCTTACATTTTGTTCGAAGCCACCATTTCGGGGACTGTCCATTCATTGCGCACTGCGCGTCGAATTTGCTTCACAACTTTGGTGCTCAAAGAGTTAATTTTTAATTAAGCGTCACTCTTTTACTGTTTTAAAATCGATTTAATTCAGTTTTTAAGAGAAATTACAATTTTGCTCACTTTAAGTGCAGCACTTAGCTTTCCGAACGACCTTTCTGTAACTAACGTTCTGTCGCGATCGAACGAGTGAGAGAACTGCGAGTGAAACGTGAGCATCAAAAACTTTTTCGTTCACAAATCGGAAATTGTTTGCGCTAACATTTACACTTTGGCCGCACAATTAATCGAGTTGAAACTCATTTCACGCTCGATAAAACACTCTTCAAATTGTCGCTGCATTCAACAATAAAGGATAAGGTTCACACACCAAACCACACCACACTTTGAACAGGTGTGCAAAAGTAAAGCAAACAACGCGTGAAAAGCGATTTTTAAAGTATTTTTCCTCCTTTTTTATCTTTTGTTTGCTTTCAGCATTACTTTACATTTAAAGCATTTCAATTGTCTAGTTTTTACCTCTGTACGTAAACGAGGCGTTTTCGCACATACGTACACTTTCTCGTTCACACACACTTAACACATTCCTCTTCGCTGATTTATTCTGAACCTATAATTGCGAAAACGCGCCAATTGTTTGCTACCGTTGAGATTAACATTGAGATCAGCGCGAAAAAAAACGGAAAGAAGGTTAAAATTAGGTTCATTTTGAGGCGATAGACGAAAATGATCGCGAACACTAAATTTGTAAATTGATTTAAAGGATGCTTGCTTTGAGGTATTTATTTTCGGCAGTGAATGTGATGTTTGCGACACGATACACAAAAGTGGAGGGGTTAAACGATACGCTATTGTTATATGTTTCGGTGATACGGTGAATTGCCGGTCGCGAACAGCTTACTGCCTTACTGCGAATACAGAGGACAAAGATTTTTCTTGTGTAAAACCCACTATGAGCTTGGAGCGATTATTGCCTCTAACCTTTCTTGTTAAATCGTTCGCCTTCTCACCTGCGAAACGAAACATGTCTATTATTAAGCGTGAGAATGACAATAAAGCGAAAATGGACAAAATTTGCTTTACTTGTGACCAGATGTGCTGCATATCTTTTGCTTTGAATGAATGGCTTTTGACCAAAACGATAGTCAGCAATAAGAATGAAATGTATTCAATTGCTATACAACTTTGTAACGAGGAAATGCTTATCATTGTAATACAATTGATCGCTATACGTATTCTCTGCTATCATTTTCATATCAATCGCAAAAACTGTAAAATGCATAAACAAGCAAAAAGTGCAACTTTGAATTCTCGTCGTTGCAAAACTTCTCTTCTCTTATTTAAAGTTGGTTCAAAAGCAATTTTAATTTGTTTTGACTACTTTTCATTGCAACAGAAATAAAGAACATTTGAAATAACAACTTTGTTGATCATTGATCAATTCAAACAGTAAACACATTCTTCACTTAGCTAATCATTTGTTTGAGGTAATAACGAGGCATAAATCAAAATCACACTGTGCCATTAAAAGTGATAAACTTCACGTTACTCACTTGCCTGAAGGAGGTAAAAAAGAAAATAAAAAAAAGATGTGAGAGCTTATCAAGAAAAATTTCGAGGTTCAGGATGGAAAATGTGATTTTTAAATTTTTTTTTTAATCAAACAATTTTTAAACATCTTTTCCATGAAGAGAAGTTTTAAAAAAGATTTCTTTTAATATTAAGCAAACAGATAATAGAATTCTAGTGTTTTACTCGAAGTATAGAGTTTTTGATTAAATTTTATATTTTTAAATAAAAGAAAACGCCTTTTCTTAAATATGAAAAGATTTTTTTAAGGAGCACATCTACAACTCTAGTCCAAGCGTCAAGAGCATATCAAGATATACCCTGGAAAACCGTGAATCGGGATGGGCTAAGGCGGGGTCGCGTTAAGCGAATACCCTGAAAAAGCTGGGTTGTACGTTGAATTGTAAATATCGATTAAAAGGATGGAGATAATTTTAACATTTCAAACAAGATCATTAGAGATGTGATTTTTCGGTAGTTAAAAATTGCAAAATCGGTCGGGAAATCGGCAGTTAAAATAAGTAAAATCGGGAGT
>NCKU01005336.1:0-10310 GCA_003675995.1 Dinothrombium tinctorium
TAATGCTTTGCAATAAAGTGAGTTTAAAGTGAAATGAAAAGATTTCATTTGACATGAATGTACAAAAAAATTATAAACTTTCTTTTATAAAAGAATAAAGCACAGGAAGCGTCTTAATCACGTGATAACTCTACAATGTTTAATAAAATGATTTTAAAAAAACAGTTTTAAGAAGAGCGAACTTCACAATTTTCGTCGGATTTATGTCAAATTAAATTGCTTTTTATGTTCTCGCTCTTGTTTATTTGTTCTTCGTGTAAATGCGGAAAAGCGAGCTTCTTTCACTACCTTTTGATATTCAATCAATCGGCAAAGCCATTTTTAAAGGCTTATTCATAAATTCCTAAAACGTGCTTTCGTAAAAAAACAAATCGATGAAAACATTTCTATCGTATTTATTAAATGCATTTATTCTCAATGAATTTCAATGTAAAATTCCCATGTGACTAGCATTTATTAATATTTATGGCTCATGAAAGCAAATTTTCACTTGCACTTGAAAATTTTTATACAAAATTTTGTCATTTCCCTAAACAGATCCATTCAAACAGTAAATTGTTTGAAAAATATTTTCAAAAATTAAAAAAAAGTTTATAATTTCAAAAAATCCTGATAAGAAATGAAAATGATAAAGACAGTTAATCGCAAATCATAAAATGGTCCTTTATGATGTTCTAGCTTTTGTTTGCTTCATAATAAATTAAAATTCAGTAGTTTTTTCAACAATGCGATTTCGTAATTATATTTGAAATTCATTAATGAAAGTTTTACTTCATTGTAGCTTTACCAATATTTGCGAATATTATTTCAATTGAAGTTAAACAAACTTCAAGTGATTCCATCCTGTTTTGCACACAAATACGCAAATAGTTATCATCGCGCGAAGTTTGTGAACTTAATTATCCACAATCAGAAAGAAGATCAAAAGTAAAAAGCGTAAAGCAAGTTTAGCACAGTTGTGTGAGCATATCAAAGAAAGAACTTCTCCTTCATAGCTATAAACATTAAATTCGATTGTTTTCTGTAAAAGTGGAAAGCGTTTAATTCATATTACAATTTGAAGGTTTTTAAAAAGTGTTCAACAAGTGTTAACAACTGCTAGCAAACCGTTAACCGAGCCGTCTGTTGCTACAGCATTTACGCAAGTTCTGCTTGATCCTTGAAAAGTGTTAAAAGTTCGAGCGGTTGGTTGTGAAACAGGTAAGCAGTGGAAACGCCTCGAGACCAGACTTAATTTATTTTTCGTTCAAAATGAGCACACTTTACCCCTTTCTTTGAGATCAGCTTTTTGTTTAGTAAAATTTTTGAAAGTTTAAATTTATTTGAGATCTTAATTTAAAATTTATTTCACTTGTTGTGTTTATGCTCTCAACGCTTTCTCGTTAGCACATAGCATTTCTCGGAAAAGGAAAAGAAAAAAGCAAAAATATGAAAACGTTTATTTTTTGTCTCGTTTCTCTATTGATTGTGGCGTTCTCGGCGATGGTGTCGAGCGATTTGGTAAATTCAACTGTTGAATACGACAACTCTACTGAAGTGGACGAGAAAAACGTTTGTAAAAAGTATAATAAACAGTATTATTTAGAGATGTGGGACACTGGATGCCATCATACTTACCACGATATTAAAAAAGCGGAATACAATTTGTCGCTTTTTATCATCGTTACAATTTCGTTTACAATCGTGTTAAGCATATTAACGTACTGCTTTTCACGTTTTGACCGTGGTGATTCTAAACGACACATTGTAAACTCATAAATAACGAATTTATGACTTACGAACCATTGATATGTTTCTTTTATTCAATACACCATATTTGAAATAGTTTGGTCTTGTTTTTTATTTTAAAATTGCTCCATTCGCATTCCCCGTTTGTTTAGTACTAATTTAATTTCACCTACAAACTCTCGCAACGGACTCTGACTGCCGGATGCTGACAGATTAAATTAAGAGTTGAAAAAGTAATTCAACATAGTCTCTATGGCATCATTTTATAATTTATAGCATTTTTGATCAACTCGAATCAAAAATTTTTTGAAATATTCTCCATCATGTTAATAATGGAAGCAACTTACGATAAAAAATGATGCTTTTCAAAGTTATTCATCATTGCTTAATTCCAAAGCTACATTGGGATTGCTCATATTTTTCGAGAATTGAATTGAAAGAACAAACAATCGCAAATAATAAATGTTGTAAATTAATTTGGTAAATGCGTTTAAAAAGAAAGTGGAATCGAGTGATATTTTAAAAATTACTTTCTGCTATCGTAAAAGAGATCGCAGTTTAAAACGTTTTGCAGTACATATCCTAAAAATCAAATTATATTTTTTAAACAGCGATAAACAAGCTTCATTTATTCTGTGAAATTTCTAAAACATCTGTGCTTTGTAATTGCATACGACAAACAAGAAACTTGTATAATTTCAATTTGTTTATCAACGTACAGTGCTAGTCAAAAAGTTACTTATCTTCTTCTATTTAAAACTGATTTAATATTAAACATGTGAATAAGATAAGTAACTTTTTGGCCAGCAGCCTAAACTTGTTCGATTTGTTTATTGAATTTGAATTTTAAGTGGTGTAATCTCGTTGTCCATTGCTCTTTGTGATTTTCCGACCATAAAAGAAACTCAAAATTAAACAATGCTAATGCTCCCTCTTCGGTATTTTATCTCTACTTTTTCTGTCGATAAAAAATGATAATAAAAAAAAAATATTGAATAGAATTCAAGAACTAAAGTATCAAATTATAAACTCATTATAATCGACAACGTTGAATTCAGTCGCTTTCAACTGCCTTATCTATCGTTACATAATCATTTTAAACTTTATCTGCAAAAAATAAAGCTTCACATTTGTTCTACCCTGTGTACAAAAATTATGTAACGTCTCACTAAAAAATTTAACTTTTTTTTGCGTTGAGTGTAGAAGATAGTGAAGATTGAGTGTATTTATTCACTCTCTTACTCTCTTAAAATAAATGAAAAGGTACCGACATTTGTGCAAACTATTTATACAAAAGAGTTTCACATTTTATTACTCCGAAATAAAATTTGTTCACGATGCAAAACCAAACATTATTAAATAATTTACACACCGATCTTGAATTGAATAGGCACTATGCTTTCCGTATGACTTTCTGTGACCCGTCTTGCTTTAGTATCTAATAAAGCTTTCGAGTGAGTGAATCGAGCTCAGAATCAGTCATCTTATATTTTTGATAATAAATGCTCTTAGAGCTCCTGCCAAGATGTTTTGACACAATTTATATTTAAATATATTAATTTTCAATGGTCTGATAGTAAAATATTGTGGCATATACTACAAATGTAGCTTGAATACTTTTGGCGGTCGAGGTTTTAATTAAAGAACAAATAGCAAATGAAAAAAAAATTGTGAATTTACGTAGAGCCCGATTGAATGCTTATTCAAATGCTTTTTTCTGACAAATAAATGTAAAACAAGATAAGCGCTTTTTAAATAAACGCGTTATCACTGTGTTCTCTTTATGGTTTACCTAAATTAAATTTTCATCGTTTTTTCAATTATAAAAAGTTATTTGTTTGCAAATGATTTAAAACGAAAAAGCGAAGGCGTCGTGTATCAGCAACCCCCAAAACAGAGTTCAGCCCTCGAACACGTGTTTGGAGTCAATGTCAAACGAAAAGCGAATTCGACGCTTTGGAAATGAAATGAAAGTTGAATGCTTGCGATAAGATTGAGTATCGCGTTCGTCTTTCAGTTGCCCTTCTCGTCCGCCTCTCACTCGTCTAGTTTTACTGTCGAACCGTCGGACGATTGATAGCGACAGCGATGACAAACGACAAGCAAGCGACGAGCGCATCGAAATACGTGAGACCGCCGCAATTAGATCATTTGCTTGATTTGGACCCATATTTGAATCCATTTTCTGGCGAAATATGTCGTCGTTACACAGAATTTGACGCCAAATTGAAAGCGATCGAACAGCTGGAAGGCTTGAAGAAATTTGTCCGCAGTTACAAAACATTCGGTATCAATGTCCGCGAAGATAATTCGGTATATTGTAAAGAATGGGCGCCTGCAGCCGAAGCCGTATTTTTGCGCGGCGATTTCAATGACTGGAGTCGTGTTTCACATCCATACAAAAAACTTGATTTCGGTAAATGGGAATTGGTAATACCTCCGAATGAAGATGGCTCGTGTGCGATACCTCATATGTCACGATTGAAAGTGGTTATTCTAACTAAATCGGGCGAAATGGTAGACAGAAACTCTCCTTGGGCCCCTTATGTGATGCCATCAGACAATAGCACAATTTATGACCAAGTTTTCTATAATCCTCCAGAAAAATACCAATTTAAATATCCAAAGCCAAATCCACCTTCGAATTTGAAAATATACGAATGTCACGTTGGTATCGCTAGTCCCGAGTACAAAGTTTCAAGTTACGATTACTTTACCGAAAATATGATTAAACGTATAAAGAAACAAGGTTACAACGCGATTCAGTTGATGGCAATAATGGAACACGCTTATTATGCTTCATTTGGTTATCAGGTAACATCATTTTTTGCGGCTTCATCACGCTATGGGCCTCCCAATAGTTTGAAACGTTTAATTGATGAAGCGCACAAACAGGGCATATTTGTTTTACTTGATTTAATTCACAGTCACGCATGTAAAAATGTGGCTGATGGATTAAATCAATTTGATGGTTCGAATTCTTGTTTTTTCCATGATGGTGGTCGGGGAGAGCATAGTTTATGGGATTCACGATTATTTGACTATAATCAATGGGAAACATTGAGATTTTTATTATCGAACTGTTGCTGGTGGTTAGAAGAGTACAACTTCGATGGATATCGATTTGATGGTGTCACGTCTATGTTATATCATACTCATGGCATCGGGCACGGATTTTCTGGAGATTATCATGAATACTTCGGTTTGAATACGGATACAGATAGCTTTATGTATTTGCAACTTGCAAACCATGTTATTCACCAAGAATTCCTTCATGCAATAACAATAGCTGAAGACGTCTCAGGAATGCCAGCTCTTTGTCGACCAGTAAGCGAAGGTGGAGGAGGATTCGATTATCGATTGGGCATGGCAATTCCTGATAAATGGATCAAATTATTGAAAGAGCAAAGAGATGATGACTGGAATATGGGTGATCTTGTTCATACATTGACAAACAGAAGATGGATGGAAAAGACTGTGGCTTATTGTGAATCGCACGATCAAGCTTTAGTCGGTGACAAAACTGTAGCATTCTGGTTGATGGACAAGGAAATGTACGATTTCATGTCTTGCCTCACTCCAATGACACCAATAATTGATCGTGGCTTGGCTTTGCATAAAACGATTCGTTTATTGACTCATACTTTGGGAGGCGAAGCATGGCTTAACTTTATCGGAAATGAATTTGGTCATCCTGAATGGCTGGATTTTCCTCGAGCCGGAAATAATAGTAGCTATCATTATGCGCGTCGACAATTCAATTTAGTCGAAGATGATTTATTACGATACAAGTTTTTGAACAATTTCGACCGCGCTATGAACGAAACCGAAGAACGCTACAAATGGTTAAATTCAAATGATTCTGGTTATGTTTCTTGGAAACACGAAGATGACAAAGTCATCGTTTTTGAACGTGTGAATTGTGTATTCGTTTTTAATTTTCATCCCACCAAATCGTTTCCTGATTATAAAATTGGCGTCAATAGACCGGGTAAATACAAAATTGTTTTAGATTCGGACGAGCAGGAGTTTGGCGGACACAATCGACTAGATCACAATGTGGAATATTTCACTTTTCCAGAAGGTTTCGCCGGACGGGCTAATCACATGTTTGTTTATATTCCAAATCGAGTTGCTTTTGTGCTCGCTCCATTCGATTAAGGTTGCTGAGCTTTCCGCGTTATATAAAGAGATTTCTAATCGAAGCTTCGAAGCTTCTTGTTGAAATTTGTTTATTTTGGTAGTACAAAGCGAAAGAAAAAATAAAATGAAATTGTTTAGCTGTTGTTTTTAGTGGAAATTTTCTCAGCGGCATTTTTCATCACTTTTTAACCTCTGCTATTTGTCTAACTTCTTAAAAGTTAATGCCAAGCAGCAATCGGATACAAAGCTTGCGAGTAAATGCAGAGTACAAATATTCTCAAACTTGCAGCCTGTGGTTTTCTATTATCCGTTTCGAGAAAGATCGCCAAAAGATAAATTCCTTCTCTACTTTTTTAATGCAAAAGAAAAGTAACTCTAAGAAAAAAGAGTGCAACGAAAAAAGCCAGAGTATAAGACCAGAGGGAATTTACAGTTTGTTTTTATAATGATACACTGTTTTTATGTAAAAAGCGAGTAAAGAGAAAAAATATGGAACATAACTTCGCTTTCTTATGCGCCTAAAAATAGGTCACCAATCTAAACGCAAGAGAATTTAATAAATTTTTCAACTTAACAAAATTCTTTCGAAAATGTGGACAATATGTATATGTGTGGTACATATCAATAAACTGCAAAAGGTATTGCATACCAAATGAGTGAAAAAACGTTTGGGTATTAAGCTAAAAAAGAAAATCAAGCTTTGGCTGAAAATTTTCAAACGCTTTTCTTATGTAGTACATACATATTTTACGCTTCACTTTTCTTTGTTTAATATTTTATTTTTTAAAGTGAACTTTGAGAGAGAGAGAGAGAGAAAAAAACGAAACGAAAGTGCTAAAGCTGAAACTTAAAAATCTATGGCTATTCTATATGTGTTTGAATAAAGTTGTAAATCACCGACATTGAGCTATGTTTCTTACATTAAACTTTGTTGCTTTTACTTTCACATCTTTCTTTGCTTCTTTTTCATCTTTTTTTTCGCTTCATAGCAAACATTATATAATTCCCATCACTTTCTCCGTTGTTTTCGCTTTTGTCTCAAAATAAGAGTGTAAAAGAAAAGAGAAGAATTCAACGATTTTCAAAAAAGTGTAGTTGAACAATGTTCATTGCATTATAAACTGATGTAACGTAGCATTAAATAGTATATTACGCTTTGTATTCTGATATTTTCACGAAATAAAAGCGCTTTTAGTGAACAGAAAGAGGCAATTTTGTGAATACGATTGCCAAATTCAGTGGTATCATATTTTCACACCATTATGCTTTACTGTAAATGCATGAAATGTATCTTCCTTTTTACACTCACAGCTGTTAACAGCAAATCTTGGGCACATATATATAAATTCTTGCCATTTTCATCTATTGATACTCATTTCTTTTCTTTTCTCTTCTTTGCTCATCACTTTTTTTAACAGAAACTTTGTTAAATGGTTTCGGTAGACTCGACTCAAAGAAAATGTGCTACATAACGCTCATATTAAACATTCAATAAAAAGTCAATCAGTGAAAAGTGTTCGCTAACTTGATTGCAAGATTGATCATTTGTTGCGTCGAAAGCTATCATCGTACTAAAAAAAGAATTTGAACTGCATCATTATTTTTGTTTTAAATAACCTAATCCAGTTTCAGATGTTTCGAAAGCATTTTCTATTTAGAGAGAACTTTTATTAAGCCTCATTGTTGCATTCTTCTTGCTTAATTCATTGTTTTCTAGTAATTATGCTAAAAGCAAATTGTAGACGCTAGAAGAGCGAGTGTAAACGAGGCAAATAACAAATGCTCGAACACCGCTCGTTTGCTTGCGTAAATAAACAATTTGTCCGATTAATCCAATCTTTCAGCGCTTAATTAATTCTTACGCGATTCCTGCCTAGTTAATTGCGATTCGCTTTAATCACCACTTATTATTGCTGACAATTTTCGCTTATTTAACGCTCTTTGTTAAAAAAAATTGAGCCATTTGTTATGCTTTGCTTTCATTGTATTCGAAACATAACTCTGAGAGTAAAAAATTCAAAAAAAAAAAAGTTTTTTGAGCGTATACGAAATGATGAACAGAATGTATAAAATATCGAGCTTAAGAGTTTGCCTTTAAGCCTCGCTGCATTTGAACTTCTTTTCTTTTCTGACTTAAGTTGTCTTTGCGTAACGAAGAAAAATGAGAATGTCGAACAACTTGTTTGTTTATTTCTGTTTTCATAAATGGAAAATTTAAATTTTAATACTCAAATCTACTTTAATATTAGTAATTTAATCAAATTTATGTTTGAATAAGAGTAAGAAAAGTTCGGTAAAGAAAGAGAGAACTTAGCGATGAAAATTAAAAGAGCGAATGCATAGCTCAAATAATCTTGTTTAGTTAGATTTTTGATTTTATTAAACTTGGATCATAACATATTTTTTTATTTCCTTTTTACTCAAAGATTAAAATTCAAAAATTATAAACTTAATTTTTCATTTGATTTAAGAGTGCTGATTAGTTAAATTTATCCATGTGAAAGTGAAAACAAATGCATAAACCTTAACCTATTCTTAAATTTAATGCTTCAGTCATTTAATGATTGTTATCTTGAAAAACGAAATTGAATACATCCTTTATAATAAAGCGCTGAGATGCAAAATTCACTGAATCAAGATTCATTAAATAAATGTATAGCTAAAGTTTTAGAATTAAAAGAATTTAAAGTCACTTTTTCAAGCATTAGATTCTCTGTTAAATTTTTTTGACCATTAC
Organism: Dinothrombium tinctorium; assembly: GCA_003675995.1. Taxonomy (NCBI): domain Eukaryota; kingdom Metazoa; phylum Arthropoda; class Arachnida; order Trombidiformes; family Trombidiidae; genus Dinothrombium; species Dinothrombium tinctorium. Next base: position 8,609 of record NCKU01005336.1, read on the forward strand.
CATTTAAATTTTTTCTATTTTAATTTTTTCCAAGAGGTTACCTTATATATGCATGTGCCATGACATTATATCTCGAGAGGAGAACAATTTGCTTAAAAATAAAAAAAAACTTTCTGCCAGTGGCAACGGTCCCATTGAAAATAAAGATTGCTATGGCACAATACTCGAGATATAACAACAAATGATACAACCTCACATTTTAGTGCCATAGCATGTAATCCAAGTACGTATATTCCGTACCGAATGCTTGAATTTTTGACTGTAAATAATAAGCGACGACAAGCTATTAAAAAACAAGTTCGTGTCTTAATCTAGCGAAGAACAAATAAAGCGGAAAAATCACACGGAAAATAATTCTTTTGAATGTGATCTGATTGTTCGCAAACATTCGTACTTATGTTTCGTGAGCTTCTGAGATTACAAAAAAATTCTTTTTCTTGTTTGGCATTCCTTCAATACACACGCACACATTTTTGAAACTTTCTTGTAACTTAGATCTCACTCAAAATGGCATACTTTTTTGAAGTGCACTCGCTTATTATTGTCGATTGATGTGTACTTTTCTTATTTAAACTAAGGTTTGATATCAAATAACGTATAACATGTAAAGAAACGAGAACAAGTTTCACGAAGCAACGAAAAACTGAGTTTTGATTTTTTTTCTCTCTACATTTACTGTTTTGAAGAGGATTTAAGAATCTTATCCATTCCAAGTTCAGTTTTATTCTATTTTCTCGTGAAATAAACCAGGAAATATAAAAATTTTGTTTTTTTAACCAGAATAAATAGAAAAATTTCATGGTTAATAGCCAATTTAGAAGCGGCTTAAATTTCGTTTAAAACTAAAACCGTGGATTATCAAAAATTCTCTTAATGGGACTAAAATTTTCAAAGCTTCATTTTAAATAAAAATTAAAATTAAAATAGAAAGAACCAACAAAAAAATGCTTCAATTTTTTATATCACCGTGGACAAAAAATTACACATTTAAAGCATACTTCACTGCTGAGTCGCTTTTTCTTTTCATAGTAGTAAATTCTGAGCATCTAAAATAATTAGAATTTTACTATTCTTTAATATTATATTTTTCACTCATTTAGTGAACATTAAATACGAGAATACACAAAAGTTTCTAAATTTCACTCTTTGTTAAACAGCTTGTAATGAGTGAAAATAGTCGATTATCATCTGATTTTTTAAGCGGTTTAGTATGAAAAGTTTACTCGGAAGCAAAATGTGTACAAAAATGAAGCAATCATTAATTTAATCATTAACATTTACCAAAGAAAGCTTTTTATTTCGAGTAATTACATTTCTCACATTTCAAACAAACGCCACTCTCTTTTCAAAAATAAGTAAAAATTGTGCTTTTAAAAAATTATGATTACACTATCGATGAGAAGAGAGTGTCAGAAATAGCATTAACTCACTTAAATATTTTTGCTTCTCTCACCGTTCGCTGTTCTTTCATATGATTTTAAGAGATTTTAGAAATTGAATGAAGCCTTTTTTGGTTTTCAGATATCTTTTTGACTGTATTAAATCAGCGGCTTTCTCAATGTTTATTGTCGCAGGTTATCCCCTGTACTCATCTGAGGAATAGATATATTCATATAGATTTTTGATGATTGAAGTTATTTATTTCAAAAGTGTTTCTCTAACATTTTATTGTTAACTTACACCTACTTATACTTATAAATAC
>NCKU01005337.1:0-10309 GCA_003675995.1 Dinothrombium tinctorium
TATTAAGCTCGAATTCAATAAATGTGAAGTGTAGACATTGCAAACATCAATGCTTAAAATCTTGCTCATTACTTGAAATACAACTTATTCGATATCATTTTATTTTAAACGGCCATACTTTTTAATTTATTTTAAATTAGAAATTTTAATTTAAGTCATATTTTCATAAAAAAGATAACAAAAAGAAAATCAAAATCAACAAATCATCAAATCTATAAAAAGAGAATTCATTCAAAGGTTTAAGTTCATCGGCTAAAAATTCTGAAATATCTTTAAACTTAAAAGATAAATTTAGTGAAATGCAATCTAAATTTTGAAGATGGATTTTACGTCGAGTAACTAATGAGATTTTTTGTAGCGTAAACAATCGTTTATAAATATAGATATTGTCAAGGCATTGTTAAGTCACAAATTTTTTAAATAAGCGCAATACAGTAAGAAATGGCTTTAAAAGCTAAAACAGTTTAATTAGCTTATATTGCTTTAAATTTGAAATGCTTCTGAAAATTTAGCCTTGAGAAGCGTGAATGTAAACGTTTAGACCTTTTCCTCAGCAAGAAACTTCATTATCATACTTCAGAATCTTGTTTCATATTGTGATGCAGATGAGAGTGGTATATTGATCGGTTAACGTCGGATCGGTGTATCTCCGAGCGATGTCATGATAAGAAAGGAAGCCTCAAAATTACCTGATTATAAGAAAAACACTCATGAAGTGATACCCAATATCAATATCCTGATTTCATTGCTGAAGATGCTTATATGTCACAAGAAATGAAAAATACTTTGTCATGATGATTCTAACCCTGTTAATGACGGAATAGTCGATTATATGTAACATGAATTCGTGAAGATTTTTGGCTTGATTATCTTAATGGGCAAGAAAATTTTTTCATCTTAAATTATTGCACGCAGTGTGCAAATAATGATATGCTTCAAATTTCGTCGCTCAATTCTTCAATTCTTCAAATGATTCAAACTTACGAGCCAAAATATGCATTCATTTGATAAAAAATTAAGATTTCCAATCGGAACAAGGATTAACGTTCGTATACATAGGTAGAAAAATGCTCTTTAAAATTTGACTAAAAAATTTTCTCTTTTTGTACTGAAAAGACAAATCATTTTTTGCAAAAGTTTCGACGAATAGATTAAGAAAGGTTTTATATCCAATGATAAAAAAACTGTGTTGCTATAAATTTGATTACTTTAAAGTCTTTAAGTAATCAGAAAATAATTTATAAAGTGAAATTTTTCACAAAAGATTATTTACAAATATGAGAAGACTTGCAATCTTTTCATAAATGATTTGTATAGTTATAAACAAGCAATTATAATTTTTAATAGTTTTGATCGGACAGATTTGAATGTGGTTTATGCAAATCGTTTTTACATCGTGATATTAAATGTTAAGTTAATTAAAATGAATTAAAAAAACTAAAAATTTAATCATCAAAAATTAAGCAAATGTTTAAATAAAAGAAATAAGGTTTTGATTAATATCGAATTCTAAATGCAAAAAAATAAAAATCAATAAAACATTTAAGTTAGTTGAAGATCATTTGAATTTTAATAAAACTATTTGGTTCGCTCTTTAGGGTAAGCAAAAGAAATAAATTCAATAAAATTCAATTCAGAACAAAGTTTGTTTTAAATCTATATTAAATATGAGTATTTTGGTGAAAAAGAATTTAATAATCGAGTGCTTTTCAATCAAGGAAACGCTGGTAGGGATTTCGCCGCGATTCGATTGAATTTTTAGTAGAAACAAACCTAAAAATGAATGTATTGATGCCACAAAAAACGTTACACAAATTTATATGATGTGAAAATAAAATATGAAAGTGCTTTTCACAAAAAATTCATCGCTTATATATTTCATTTAAAAATAATTTTATTATTTTTATTTATTAAAGTTTCAAATTTACTCATAATAAGAAACATTTCTAAATGCACCAAAGTTTGCAAAACAATTAAAAATATATAAAATCTTTAAAATGAAAAATTTTTTGCGATTGATCATATTTCATCTTTACTTACAAAGATTAAATTTCTCATCTTACGAAAAAAGAAATCGGAAAAAATTATTTTAAAAATTTTCTTCTTCAAATAAAATTTCTAATCAGGGCGATTACATGGCATGCAAAAAACATTCATTTGAGCGCTTGAATTTTTCATGTTATTTGCTTATGATAAATAAATTTTAATTATTAGTTTTCTAACAAGTAAAAAATTTTGTCTGCGATAAAAAATTAACTTTGGTGCATCGAAAATAGCATTTATATTAGACAACTAATTTTCACCAAAATCACCGAATTTCTTTGTTCGCGCCTTTTTTTTGCGGCAGCTGAAAACATGAACATATCAGAAATGACCAAGCGCGTTTTTCATTTCATTGATCATTTCTGATTTGCTCATGCTTTCATCTCAAAAATTCTAAATTTCAATCGTTTCAGCTAATTTTTCATAAAATATTTATCAACATTTTAAAAAATCATTTTTTAAAGATTCTTTAAATTTATTCATTTTAAAAGGTAATTGTAAGAAAATTTTCATGTTAAAATAATTTTAAAGAACGGCACATATTTTCTAATAATGTTATAAAATCTACTGAAAAGCGAGTAAATGATTTTGAAATTTTTAAAGAGCAAAGATAATTTTCCTAAAAGTCAAATTTAACTTATTTAAATGAAACAAATTTTTTTTTAATTGATTTATTCGGGATTGTGAATCCAAAAATGAGCAGCTAAGCATTTATTAATAAATTAATAAGCATATTCATTTATTAGCATTTATTAAGAAAGAAAATATGCATGAAATCATTTTTTCCTTTATTCTTTTGCATCAAAATGATTTTTTCAAGTTTTATTGATTAGCTTATATTAGAGTACGAACAATAGAAACAAAAAATGAAAAATAATAATAAAATGAAACCAACAAATCTATTATGAAAATTTAATTACCGTATATCCTCAGATTATATGCCATGGCAATATAGTGTGAGGTTCTGCCACCCGTCGCTATACCTCGAGGTTTAGTGCCATGGTAACCTTTATTTTCTATGGGACCGTTGCCAGTGGCAGAAAGTGCCTTTTTCATTTTTAAGCAAATTGTACTCCACTCGAGGTATAGTGCCATGGCATATAATCTGAGGATATACGGTAAGTATTAAGCTTGCAAAGAGAGAAAAGAAATTAAACTAAACAGCTAATGAATATTCTCTTTTTTTAGAGAGAAACTCTTTATTAATTATAACGTTGATATAAATAACACATTTTCACAGAACATCGTTTTTACTTATCGAATTTGTTTTTTATATTTTATCACGGAAACGAGTGAATAGACAGATTATTTCATTTTTGTTTTAAATGAGTTTTCATACATTAAAAATGACGTTTGCTTTTAAAATTGAAGCTTTCTGACTTTTCAACAAATGAGCCTAAAGGTATTTTTGCACTTTGAAATATTTTTGACATTTTAAAATACATTTTCAAAATAATGCAGGTGAATGAAAAGTTTCAAAAAATGTTAGATTTTAATCGATTCATCTAACATTAACCATATAATGAGACATTTAATGTGCCGCTTTCGATGTGATTTGAGTGTCAGTGATTTTGTTTTAGTTTCGTAGAAAAATACAAATTTGTCGAAAATGAGTTTTATGATTTTCCGAAAAATTAGCGGCTTCTCGCAAAAGCAGCTTTTTCTTGTTAAAAAATAACATTGAGTCTATGATATACAAGCGAATTTGTACAAAAGTTCATTTTCAATGTGTTTGTCAACTTTAACTTTTCCCATAGAAAAAATTTTTGTTATTCAACTTGACCATTTCGATTAAAAAATTTTACTTTTCAAATCTATCATAATAGTTAAAATGTTTTTTATCAAACAGTTTTCACAAAATTTTTTATATGAAAAAGTTGAATTGATTTAGAGAGAATCATAATGTTCAGAATTGAAAATAGAAATTATGAAATGTTTGTTTGAGAAATTATGCAAAATTCTTATGACAACTATAATTGAATTTTAAACTTTTTTGTAAATGTTAATAGAAAGAGTTTAATTCTTTACCGAAAAGAATCAAAGAATCAATCAATTTAAACAAAATTAAAGTTTTATTATGACTTTGTGCAAAGTCATATTTAAATTCAAGTAGCATTCTTTGATAATAAATATTCATTCATTTTTCATTCATTCATGTTGATTTCTAGTAATAATTATTTTTGAGATTTTCTAGAATTTTTCTGGTGAAAATTATTTAGAGCTTGCGTGCAAAACTTTTCATTAACATAAAATGAAATAAACGAGACTTGAAATAATCGCGACATGTGTGTTTGTCCTCCTTTTGTTTGATTGTTTACACAATATTTTCTGATTGCGAACTTTCGAAACCACCTTTAGAGGCTGAAATGTTACAGTCACGCAAAGAGTACTTCTCAGCACAGAATTGAGTTTTGTGAGTCAAAGTGAAATTTTTCTATTCAAGCAATGAAAAAGATACTTTTTTGCTTTTTTTTACTAAAATAAAGTTTGAAAAAGGTCAAATAGAAGTAGTTGCAACAAAATTCCATTCAGTTTTGCAGGTTCATGCAAATCTCTTATCAATATTTGGCACACAAATTCATTTTTGCGGAAATTTCAAGCTCAATTTTTCTATTTCTATCAAATGCTGGAAATATCAACTCAATGCAATAAATCACTCTTGACGAAAGTGATTTAGAAAAGTATTAAATCTCGGGAATCAAATTACTTGAAAGAATTTCAAAATTTTTAAATCACATAATACTTTGCACCATTCTGTTCATCATTTTTCAGTACCGTTTATTGTCCGAATTAGTGTGAAATTGTGAGAATTTTTTGTATCTTCGCATTCTTGAGAAGATTGTCTATTATTTTAAGCCGCTCTTAGAATTTTAATATTTTTAATTGAAGAGATTTAAATTCAAACTTTAAAGTTTTATAAAATACACCCCGTAGACAAATTTATATTATTCAAATCGCTGAATTTAAAGTATCCTTATATTTGAAGAGTAAGAAGATGAATTCAATGTAATAATAAACGCATAATATTGAAAAGTTTCATTTTATGCACTAAAATATGTGAACTAAAATCTGGGCCTCAAGTAATAATAGGATAAAATTAAGGGAAAAATAAATTTTTGTTGCAAAATATTTAAAAATTGTTACATTATAACTATTAGAAGAAAATAAACATTTTTAACATAACTCATAATTGCTGCTAAAAGAATTTTTCAATATAATGAAAATACAGAAAATTCATTCAAAAGTTGAAATCACACTCGTATTGTTTTGAATTATAGGAAAAATCTGAAAGCCTTTTGTGTTTAGCTTTTCTCAAAACAAATTTCGAAAGCCTCGAAGTCGATCGCATTTTTTTAAAGGAAAAACTTTTGTGAAAATTTTTGAATTGGTAAACAAGAGTTTATATTTAAAAAACTATACTAGCAATTACACACAATTGAATAAATTTATTATAAAAGAATGTATCTTGCGTGTGTATTATTGTTAGATAAGCGCTTTTATAATAAATTTATTGAATTAAAAATACAATCATGTTGAATTATTTCTAAAATTTTGGTTATTTTTAAGTTAGTCTTTTTCTTCTTTTGTTTTGATTGAAAATTTTTTAATATTGATCTCACAAATGTTTTTTTAAGTGGTATAAAAACATTTAAGTTTGCATAAAAACTTATTTTTTAAATAAATCATTGTTTGGCAAATATTTGAATGTAGATTCCTCTCATAGCTTCTATGAGACAAATAAAATCAAATATGTGCATCATTAAAAAAATTAAATTTAACATAATGCGCGATAAAACTTTTAATAGGTGTAAATAAATGAATTTCGATTATTTTTTAGTTTTAATATTTTAAGATCTAAATTGAAAGAATTGAAAAAAAAAAATTATTATTTTCTTTATTTATTTATATTATCCTCAATTTCTATAAGTCATCAGTAGACAAATAAACTAATTCGTTGTATACATTTTTTGGAATTTATCTAGTAAATAAAAGAAAGAGAAAATTCAGTGTTTGTGAATGATTTTTCTTTCGAATAAAGAGATATATCATAATCTAAAAAGATAAACTTTATATATTAATTATCATTTTGCTATTTTATAAAAGATCTCATTTTTGAAAACAACACGAAAAGGCTTTTTCTCTCTTTAAGTGTCTATGATAACCAAAAAATCATTCATCATTATTCTTTTAGTACTAATGTAGTCACTTTATGGCTTTTAATATTACTTTGATATTAAACTCTTTATGAATTTTTTCACTTAATAGGAAGTTCAGAAAATTTGAAATAATTGAAATGATAATTGAAATAATTGATTGGGTTTCAAATCAATCATGTTCAAGTGTATTCAGTAAGAAATAAACTTGTTATGTCGTTCTTAAAAAGAGAAACTTTATGAAAATCTTATAATTATAAAATGGCTTAATACTGAATTTTAATTTCCTAATTAGAATTTTATTGATTTAAAATATAAAAACAAAAATCGAATATAAACTATTGTTATAATTTCAATAGCGAAAATAATTGACAAACGTTTAAAATTTCATAAAGTTTACATCGAATCAAATTTCAACTATTGTTTTTAGTTAATTTTCATTTTTAATCGCGTTAATTGCTGTATCAAATATTAATTAAACACCTGAACATATAACAGATGCTTTTATCTACTAATGTACAGCTATTGTCAAAATATGTTGCACCTTACCTTGCATTTAATTATATTATGCGAAATAAAGCTCTATCGTCGATGAAAAGCGACATATTTTGACGATAGCTGTTGAGTAAAGTAAAGCAATTTCATCCGTTGACTTTTTGAAAAATGAGGCCAACAAGAAGAAGAAGAGAAAGAATAATTTTGCACGCACGAATAAAAGCCGCAAATTTTGCGGTGAAAGATTGTGGAAATGATTCTTGAAAAAAATAATAGAAAAGCGCTCTTAATGATAAGACATAACCGTTGCTTTGGACGCGAACAATTGTAAAAAAGTGCAACAAAAATAAGAAGTAGTAACAAAAGAGGCAAAATATGAAGCTTTATATATTGGATGGGTTGAATTCAATATTACGAAGGCGTTTTTCGTTTACCTGTTTTACAAAAAGAAGTCAAATAGAAGAAAAAAATATTATTTCACCGAAACAAATAAACTTGGTTCAGCTGTGAAACCCTAGTGAATTCTTTTCAAATCGCAAACAAAAGCACTTTCCTTTCCTAGAATCGATTTCTTTTTTCCATATACAGTTGAAACAATAAAGTTTTGCTGTTCAGCAACACCAAAATTTATACTTTAATCACATTACTTAATGGCCGACAATTGTCATGAGCTTATTTAGTGATGAATGTGCTGTAAATTTTTGCTATGTGTTGAATAAGCGTAAATGAATTATTTTTTGTATAAATGTTTTCTTCGCAGCTTTCTTTGCGCTACTTCTTATTTTATGTGGCTTACAATTTTATGATATTTCTTTTGTTTTGAAACATCTTTTGAGAAGTGTCTAAGCAATTTTTTTCTTATTCAAAGTCAAAATTTTATCACTTTTGCAAGAAAATATTTTTAAATAAAATTTTTAACGTAAATTTGAAAATAAGCGCTATTTATAGAGTTTTTATTTTATGCATTTTAATTTAAAAATTGATCGTAGGCTTAAAAGCTGCGCATTCAATTGTAATTTAGAAAGAGATTTCTCTGGTTTTCATTATTTTGAAGCGTTTTAATCACTCCGCTTTTTGACACGTTCTCATTAAAACTCGAAACGAAATCAGCGACATTTGACAAAGAGTGACATGAGCAGCAACAATCGCGTGTCCAAATTATTTGTACTCGAACTCACTCTGTCAAATTTTGTTTTCATAAAGTTTAATAATAAAATTTATAATTTGAATCTTTCAATGTTTAAATCGTTTACAGCTTTGCTCAAATTAAATGGCAGTCTTATAAGCGAAAATACTGTTTTTAAAGAGCGGCTTTGAATGGCAGAGAGAATCAATTAAAATGAACAAAGTTGTATTTTGTTTTGATAGAAGCACTTAAAATCTTTATCACGCCCATAAAAGCAATTTAATTTCAATATTGTTCTGTTCTTTGTTCGTGATCACATTTGACAAATTCAAAAGGGGAATTACAAATGAGCTGAAAAGTTATTTTCGTCCGGTTCGTCTTATAAGTGTCACGCATTTAATCAATTCAAAAAAGTAGTTAATTTTCTCATTCTCTTGAAATAGGTTCGAACTAAATAAAAATCTAATTTCAAACTCTTCTTATCGCCTTATTATTTAAATAAGTTGTAAGCTTTTATTTCGAAGTATAAAAAACTAAAAAGAAGCAGACTAATCATTCTTCTCTGAAGTAATTCGCTCGCAGAATGCTTATATTGAAAAGAACATTTAAAAAGAAAATTTAAAGTTATTTTATACGAACTTGACATTGTGAACAAGTGTCTGACAACAAACCGCTCGCATCTTTGTTGTTAAAATTTGTGGATTCGTGCGAATTAAAGAGAAGGCAAGTGTCTGCTTGTTGAGGAACTACGATTTTCTATACAATCGGACTGCACTTCTTCGCAGCCTTTATACTTCTTTGTTTCTTTTACAGTTAAACTTTATCTAAAAGATAAAAAATGTTCATTCACTCTAATGTTAAGCAATCTCATTCATTTGAGCACTGATTTATTTCTAGAGCTCATTTAAAGTGAGACTAAACATCTAAAACGCTTTTATTCTTTTTAAAAAATTTTTTGTAGCTCATTTACTGAAATCTTGGAAAATGAGAAAAAAAATCTTAGTAAAGTTTCTAAAAAACTCTTTAAAAAATGAAGAAAATTTTTCATTCAGCAACTTTATTGGATCATATGTCTTTCGCTCAGTAAGAAAAAATCTCTGACTCTGATAAATCTACGAATTTTAAATGAAAATGAGTATTTTTTTCATAGACTCTTTGCAAATGCAAAGTTTAGTTCTCTTGGAAACCCTAACTTTAGTTCACTAACAAAAGCTTAGTTTTTTTTTGTTCGACAACTTATTCAAATTTATACTTTCATGTTCACAGGAAACTAACCTCAAATTTTATTTAAATTTATTGATTTAAAAGATCAAATTTGATTAAACAGAGATTTATATTCAAGAAAGGAAATTAAGATAAATAAATTGTCTATTAGTGTCAAATTAATTTCATTTATAATATTGAAACACTTGAGATAAATAAAGATTCTTTTTTAACTTTGAAAATTTTATATAATTTCGCTTTACTATGTTTAGAAACATAAAAATGAAAGTGTTGAAGACTTTGGAATTAAAAAGTAAAGCCCTAATTCTTTTGACTTCGTTTCATGTGTCCCCAATTTTGCATTTATTTAACAAAAGTCGAGATTCGCAAAATTTTCATTTTTGCTTTATTTAAAATTTTAAAAATTAATTTAAACAATTTATAACTACATAAAATGAAAAAAAATTAATTTTCAATGTTGTATAACTGAAAGAGTTTGAACTTTCACAATAATTAAGTTAAATTGTAATTTTATGAAAGATAAGTGAGTTTATATGAAAGAGAATTTTAAATTTTATTTTGCTCTCATTTTTCAATCCGATAAAGTTTCTAAATTCAAAATTTCTTTAAGCAAATGATATGAAGATCGTTTTTGAAATAAAAGTGCGGAAACTTTGTAATTTTATCACTCACTGAATCTGATTAATTGTTAAATAGAAACTAAAAGAAAATTCATAAATGTTTAATTTCGCTCGGTGTATTAAGAAAGAATTATTCTTATTTTTGAAACAATTCAGTAAAATTCAATTCAAATTAGTAAATTTCACCTCATTTTCGTAAAAAGTTACATTCAAAGTTTCATCTCAAATTTGTTAAAAAGAATTTCATGTAAAAAAGCATAAGGAAGAAAGCCAAATATGAAGTTAAAAACTTTTATGAATCTTTCATCCTGACCCTTTTCCGTCATTGTTAAATTTTAATGATTAAAGTAGTTTAATATGAAAAGTTCAGCGACTGAGACATTCAAGATGATAAGAGTCGGGCTTTCGATAATCTATCAATCAGTCGCATAATTTATTAGTTAGTTATTATTAATTAATTTGTCAATGTACAGAATCTTATCAAAAATGATCGTTTGGATTCTAAGTTTATTATTTTTGCGAATTTCTTAAAAAAAAAATAAGAAGAATGCATTAAAATGCGACAATATTCAAAAATTTCAATTTTAAAATTAAAAAAAAATATTGAAAGAACATCAGTTAAATGAATATAAAAAATTGTAAAGAAT
>NCKU01005338.1:0-10305 GCA_003675995.1 Dinothrombium tinctorium
TATATACAAAATGTAATACAAATTTTCTCGCAATGGTCACCTAAAATCAATTCATTTCATCCAATTTTCTCTTCAATTCTGCATAAAAAACTTTCTTTCGCTTTTATTTTTTATTTTCTCTAGTAACGCGACTAAATTTGGCAAAATTTGTTCGATTTAATATTTTTCTCTTATGCAAATATTCACAATTCATATGATTTAATTTAGAAAAATTATTTATTTTGATCTCAATCAATCATTTCTTTTAAACACACTATACACTCAACTATTGTAGTTGAAAATGTTTACCTTCCTCGATCGAAAAAATCGATTTAAAAAAATAATTTTGATTTAACTGACAACTTCTTTTTTTTTTAAAGAGCTAACGCTCAACGAAAAAATAAAAATTTATTTTATAACAAGCGATTTGGTTCTAAAATATATTTTATTGTTATAGGGAGCAGAAAAAAAATTAAAAAATTTAAGCGGAACATTTCAAACTTTTTGAAATATGTGTTTGTATTGTATACCATAAAGCAAGCAATTGAGCAAGAGAAACGAATCGACAATTTATTTTTACGAACTCATACTTTTGAAAATAACAAAAAAATTAACAAATGGCTTTAAAATTTTTTTGAAGTTTGAGAAAAAATTTGCTAAAACTGATGAAGATCAATTAATGACTTTGACAGCCTTTAAATGAAAATTAATATGATTCACATAATGGAGTTGTGAAAGAAGATCGATGATAATCATTTTAAAAAACGAGCGAAACAAAGATTTTTTTTAACAAATTTTTTTACAATATTATTAATGGAGATTTATTTGTGGCGAATATTTTATCTTGAACAATAATTAAAACTGTTATATGCTCGAATCTATCAAATGCGTGAATGATTAATCGTTTTCGAAAAAAGCCTTCTTGTTCAATTAAATTTTTTTTGTTGTCTTCACTTACAAAATCTCGTTCAATTTAAATTTAATTTTAAACCTTTTTCACGTTTAAGTAGTCAATCAATTATCTGACAAAGTGCATGAATAATAGCAGCGTAAGATAAAAACTTTTAAATTTCTCTTCTGCCCTAATTCATGAACACCAATTTACGCCTGATGATCGATCTCTTTGTGCAATTAGATTACTTCAACGAAATCATATTTTATGATTTAATATTTAACTAATTCAGCATAATAGAAGCAGATATTAGCGAGTATATTTCACTTCAGCGTCATCGTCATCACAAGTTTTCACAAGTTTTATTTTTTTTGGTAAAAAGTTATTTAAATAGTTGAATGCAACTTCAATTTTATATTTACCTTTCACATAAAATGTCTCTGAAGTATTTTTTGTGCTTTTCATGTGAATATTTTACTAGTGAATAAAGTTTATTCGAGTGTGAAATTAACTGAGATAAGCTTTGCGTTAGATTTTTCTTCCAAAAAATATTTTTTACGTTCTCATTTTTAAAATTTATTTGTAAAAAGTTTGAAATAATTTCTTTGCGAAAATCATTTTCAATTTTTTAAAAATAATTTCACTCAAACGCATTCTTTTTTGTGAATAGGCGTGATTAGAAAATTTTTGCTTTACGATCGCATTTTATTTGATTTGAGAAACAATTCGCAAATGATGGAAAACAAAATCATCATCGATAAGCTCGAAATGCCGCAGAGAAACACTAGAAACGCGTGTTGGCGCATAAAGATGGTCACGATCCCAAAACGAGCTGAACTTCTTCTGCTGACTTTACTTATTTTCTCGATGATCATCAGCAATTGTGCAACAAGCGCCTATTACAGCACAAGTGGTAAGTTCTTTCGAGTTTCTTCTTTCTTTTTTCTTGTCTCACTCACTTTATCATTTTCTTTCTTTCTCTTCAAAACTGTTGGAATAAAAAAGTTTAATCCTTTGAAATGAAAGAGATAATCTCTATAAATTGAGTGGAATAAAAGCATTTGTAGTTACTTTCAAACTCTCTATAAAATTCAAAATCATTCGCTTTTATATTGAACAAAGAGTTGCTTTTATCTGCCTATCCTTTAGCTTTATATTTTCAATAATTTTTTTTAATCGCAAAATAATTATTTTTCAAGCTCAAAACCCGAGTTTCGTAGCTTTATTTTCAATTTACCTCTTTTACTTTATTAACATCACCGACATCATCGAGTTTGTCACAGAGCGATACAAACTAACAGCCTTAAAACATCAAAGCTTCCGATATTTTTAAAAATTTACTCACTTTTCTGTATAAGCAGCTTTTGCTGAATAGAAATGAGTTTAGCTAGAAAGCAAATGCAATTTACTGACGGAAAGTTGAATTTCGCGTGAACTTGTAAACTTAATTCGAATATTTTTAAATATTTTTTTATTTTCAATTGCGTAAAACTTTTTTTTACACTTTTCTCTCCACTTTTATTGTATTTAAAATTTATAAAATTCGTTGACTAGGTTAAGCATAAATTTCACTTGCATTAAGGAATAAAGCATAAAACGTAATCTCATTGCTCTATTAAACGGAAATAAATATTTAGCGTGATTACATTTAAACATTAAATTTTAATGCAAAAACTATTTTCTCGAATGTGGCGAATGCAAGTAAAACTCTTTTCTTCCTAAAATTGAAGCAAATTCGCCATCAATTATTTATTTCACACTTCGCTTTTTACTTATTTTCATGTTTTAAATAAGCTTTTAACTTGTTTCATTTTCATTTCAAAAATTATTTTTTCTATTCTTTTAATTCTCTAGCTGTTACATTCGTTTTTCACGAATAAATTAATTTTAGGCGAAAAAAATGAGTTTGAAAATGAATAACGAAAATTTCATTTTTAAAATTTTTATTCATTTTTTCTACATTTTAAAATTTAAAATCGAAAAAATTGAAGTGAAAAACTAAAATTTCAAAATAATACAGAGAAAAAATTTCATAAAGTTTATATAAAAATGTCAAAAATCATAGCAACGTTAAATTTAATTTGTAAACTATGAAGTGATCTACTTTGAAAGTAAAATTTAAGTTTGAAAAAGATGAATTCTACAGCTTTCATAGCACAATGAAAAGTTGTAAGAAGAAAAAGTTCAACCATCTTTTCATTTAGGCTAAATTCTCATACTTTTCTTTAAATTTTTAAAAAATATTTCTTCGCTGCATTTTTTCAAAAGAACATTTATTGAAAAAAAAGCGAAAATTTAGTCACATCCTCGAGAAATCCTTCTTACCAAGAACATCTTGAATCCGATAGAAACACATTATATCCCCTTGTCATTTTGACAATTTAATTTTAAATTCAGCTTCGAAAATGTTGAATTGTAAAAGATTTTGATGCAAACAAAACTGAGATACATTTTCTCTTCACTGTAAACGCATTGGAATTTTGTGCTCAAATATTTTTACAATTTTTTTGAAAGCGTAGAAATGAGTTTTTTTTTGCTTGAATTTGTCGATATAATTTCAAAAATTTTTTGTATTTGAATCCTTGCAGATAAAAAAATTTTGTTTTGCGTTATTATACCGAAGAGCTCATAGTTTTTAAAGTACACTAAATTTGAAAAATTTTAAGGTTTCTTTGATCATTTTGCTTGTTTTTGCATAAAAATGAAAAGCGTTGAAATAATGTTGAGAAAACTTTTTTAAGTTTTTGTTTATTCGCAATACTCAAACAGTTCTTCACAGTTTCAGCGTTTAAAATTATCCTCAAAATTATTTTCTGATTAAAAAGTAGCTCTAATTCAATTAAGCAGCGTTGTAAACAATGATTTTCAAGTTAAACTAAATAAGTTTTGCTTTCAAAACATTCATTTGTATTCAAAAATTTTCATATTAAGCTTTTAACGCTCAGAAGAAACTATGCAGATTATCAAATTAACATTCATTCGAAGGAAAATTAAATTCTGGTTTATTACACGAGAAAAACCAGAAACTAGTGTAATTTTACATTTACAACACAATTCATTGCAAACATTAGCTTTTTGTATTAAACAAGCTTCATTAAAATGAATGATAATTAAATTTGCACTAAAAATTTCAATACAATCGAGTGAAGATAATACAGAATTGCGTAATTATGCGCTCAGTAGAATTTATTTTAAAATCTTATTACGAACTCAAAATCATAATTAGTGAACTCACATTTTTATCAAAATTTATGAAATTTCAATGTTAATTAAAATATTTTTAAAAAATTCAAGAATAAAAAGCGATTTTATTTACTTTTTAAAATTGTTATTCACATTTGTTTTGTTTTTCAAATTGAATTTTAATTATTGTCATTTTTAATTTTATTTCGAAAGAAATGTTCAAAATTTTAATAATAACATGTTTACATGCTAGATGTTTGTTAGTTCTTGGTTGATAAAAATAGCCATAATTCAATAAATTACTTCAAATTTAAATAAACAAGTTCAAATTTAAGTTAAGTGAATTGTGAATTATTTGAATGTAGGTGTTAAAAAAAAATTTTCTCTAATAGACAGTCACTTGACTTCGGAGATGTTAGAAGATTACAGCGATAGCATTGTGAAACTGTTGTCAAACTTCAGCAAAAAGTAAGTGCAATCATTCATTTTCGTGGTTCTCTCTTCGGATGCAATATTGTTACCGTTCATAGTGGCGCGTTGTCAAAAATTGTTGCTCGTAATCGTTGTGATTAATGCATGTGCTAGGAAAATAAAAGTGGAAAACATCAATTCCGCGTTTCGCTTGACACGAGCAAAGTAAACACTTGAGCGAAGCGTGCCGAGAGTAAACGAAAATTGCCTAACAAGATTTTACACACTCCTATCTTACAAAGTTAGCTGGCGATAGTTGATGAAACTAAATTACAAACATTTACCACTCGTCTCTCTCCCTCTCTTATTCCGTTCTTAATTTTCTCAGGCGCAGCTGTTTAAGAAGAGGATCACTTTGCAATCACCGACCATATGATTGTTGCAGCAATTCACTGTGTCGATGCTATCTGCTGGGAAGAGAGTGCAGATGCAGAAGAAAAGGATTGTTGCAGCTTATGGGAAAAAGATAATAAAGAGCTCTGCAATCACTCTTTACTTCCTCATATTACTTTAGCCATTTTTTTGTTTCGTTACTTTCAGAATAAACAAAACAAAAAAAATTGTTGTCGTTGTATAATGTCGACAAAAATCAAAGTCTCTTCTGTAGTAATCGTTTACTAAATAAAAAAGTGTTGTTGTAATTAATTTCTACTTTCTTCTTATTTCTAATCTTTGCAAAATTCTTTGTTTTCATTTTTATTTACGAAGAAATTAAGCAACAATTTTTCTCAATCTTGTTACCAACGCTCGAAAACACAGATTAAGTTCAATGTTTTTAATTTAAAAAAAAACTTTTTCCTTGAGCACTTTATTCACTTACTTTTAACTAACAAGCTCGATTGAATTTTATTCATTTTTGTGTTTATTTACTCTGTTTTTATGAATTTTTTTAATTTTTAATGAATACAAAAAAAAGATTTTCGCATATTTGTTATACTGCAAACTTTAGTAGTTTAAAACGTGTTTAATTATTAATTCATTTTTATGCAAACTTTGAGTAAAATTTTTGAGATTTTATTTGCACAAACAACGAGAACACTCTCAGGCTAAAAGGTAAGTAAGATTTAAGCTTAAAATGCTTTGTAAGCAATATGTAAAGCAAAATTGAATCGTGTTTTTGTTGTGATTTAATGCTGTTGTCAACGTCAACAGATTAATTCAAAAGAACGTGTGTTCTGTTCATTGTTACGATAATAATGAGGAACACTTCAAGCGCAAACAAGCGAATTAGCTTGTTATTACAAACTTAAGTACAAAGCTCCTAAATTTTCCTTTAATTCACGCTTTTTTGATTAAACCTAAACATTGTTTAAGTTTTTTTTCTTGCGCTACTAATTTTAGCTTTAATTTGTGCTTTGCGCGTAAAGTCAATTCATTTCATGTGAAAAGTTTATCGCTGAAAAATTGTTCATTTCATTAAAAAAGTGTTTATACATAAATCAGAAATTATATTGCATGACTGAATTTTCATCATCGTTTGATTAACTTTATTCAAATTTCAATATTTTAATGAAAAAGTTTGTCAAAAAAAGTAAATAAATTTGATTACTTGGCACATTTTATTTCGCTTTCATTAAATTTGAGGCTTTAAAAGAGAAAAAAACGTGAAAAGCTTCTGAAAATTCTATTGATTACGACTTCATTGCATAAGGTAAGAAGAATTTTCATTTGTTCGATTATTGAGAAAAGATTAAATGATGAAGAAAACAATTTTTCGATTTTAAAAAACAATCCGCGAAAAGTTTCGAAAAGCAAAAATGTAAATGAAACATTTTCGAAAATCTATTTTCCTCGTATAAAATTGCACTGCCTTCATTGCACTCGCGAGAGTTTATCTCAATTTATGAACAAATTACAGAAAAAAATGATTGAGGCAGTCGCATCTAAGCACCTATTAGTGATTTGAAATCGAAGCAAACCACTTCTCCATATTTCTTTTCATAGAGCTTATAACTTTCATAAATTGTTGCATTGCTTTTGCAGACGAAACGAACTCGTTCGTTTAAATTTTTTTACAATTTCACTCAATCATAGCGCTTATCTTCTCGACGAAGAAGCTCTTGCGAGAATTTTCAACGAACATCGGTCACCAATCAAACATTGAGATAAAGAGTTGCGTAGTTTTGAATTTACTTTTTTTCCGAAATTCTAAACGCAGTGGATCAATTTGCGTTAAATGACGCGTTTAATTTCATTGAAATTATTTGTTCTATGTGAACTTTTAAAAATGATGTTTTAGGTGTTTGTGTTTGAAATTCTTGTTTTAACGTCACACATCTTGCTTGATTATCGCGTCGATTCAGATGTTAGAAAATTCAAAACTTTTTGATTTTAAAAGACAAATTAAAAGTTCATAATTAGCCAAAGTAGTTAGTCTAAGTCTAATCTAACAATTTAACAAACTTCAAGTTAAATTTAGAAAATTTCAAAAACTCAAACACTTGCAGATTTGAACAAAAAAATGTTTCAAAATTCTTGAAATGCTTTACAAAATTTATGTTGAATGCTTGTTTACAAATCTTGAGTTTAATTAAATATTTTCACTGACAAAAAGCAAGTTTTCAATTTATTTTAAACTCAAAAGTATTTGAAATTTGAAGTAAACAACTTTTTATGAAATTCAAGTTTACTCCTTGAGTGATCATACTCTCAACGAAAATTTCAAATTCACTCAAACGAAAATGTTTTCAAAAAAATTTCTTAGAAAAAGTTCTTAAAAAAAGTAATTCAACTATTGATTTTATCTTTGCTTCAAAATTCTTAATTTATTAGAATAGTCGAGTATTTTGAAAATAATTCTTTGGGTTGTGTGGGTTGGGAGTGTGTGAAGTTTTTTTTTGTTCTTGCAGAGAAACAATTTTTTAGACAGAGTTATAAATTCAAAAATTAATAATAATGAGGTTGGGATTATAAAATTGATTCGAGTTTACCTCTTCTTGATTGAAAAAATTAAAAATGAAATCACTTGAATATTTTTGATTTAAAATTTCAATGATGAAAATGCTTTCACATTATATGCTTTTAGCATTGAATCAAATTGATTTTTTTAAAACAAATTTAGCATCGCGAGTTGCTTCTTAGGCAAGTATTTTGCATTAGATACAAATACAGTTTTGGAATGAATGTTTGTTTTGAATCGATCGTTTAATATCTTATCACTCTGAAACGCATCAGTTTTGACCAAGGTTCTCGACAAAATTAAAAGCATTCAAAAGTGAGCTCAAGCACAGTTATCAATTTTATTTAAACAAACAGCTTTCAGTATATTCGAATGAAGGTGAATAGCAAAATGTGTGTTCAATTGAGTGAAGAATAGTTTTTCAATTTTTTTTTTCATATGACGATTTCATTACAGTCAATTAAATTGCTTTTGTGTTAGTTAGAACAAAAAGAATTTAGAAAGAGTTTTTAAATAAATTTAAAAATGTCGGACGTAAAAATAAAGATTTCAAAATTATTTTAATTTTGATTCTTTGGAAATGTTGCGAGCATAAGATTCATTATTGCCTCAGAAAATTCATTATTGCCGCCATGTTTATTGTTTCATCGCCATTCGAACGGTAATCAGCTGATTGAACAAAGTTTTTCGTGTTTTCTTTTCACATTTAAAAGCGATTGCAAACAGTTGAATTTCAACGCAAAGTGAAATGTTCATTTTATTTATAAAAAAATTCACAAAAATGTTTTCAAAACTCACTTTACAATTGTGGAATTAACGTGTGCAAATAATGAATGATTTCAGTGTGACTTGTTTGGTTTTGTAAAAATGGTTTACGAGTTATCGTTTGGTTGTTAAATGACAGTTCTGAGCAATAGTCAAGCCTTTTCATTCAATCTCATCGTTTTTTCGCTTTCATCAATAGTAAGTTAAGAAATTTTTTTGCATCTTTAACATTCATTGCCTTTCATGTTATTTATAAAATAAAGTTTTATTTTAAATTAAGAAACGCACCCTTAGCTTGCGTCTCTCCATCAATTATCGCTGGGACAAACATTTTTTCCGAAACTGTATTTCAGATTATTTCTTCAGCCATTTTTGCTGATTTTTTTTGTCTCTCTTATCCTTTATTCGCTTAAAAATTTCACGAAATAACCATTTACATCGAATTCTGCTTAAAGCAATAAAATTTGTTCTATTGAATTTGCTTGCCTATATAGAATCTACTTGTAAATACAGATGCGGAAAAAAGGTTTTTTCCAAATATCTTATCGCATAGAAAAGCATCAATGTCGAAAAGAGCTCAGAATGAAATTTAAATTTAAAAGTAAAATTCAGCACTCTGGTTGCTCCCTGTTCTATCACCGGAAAATTGAAATCATCGTCTTGTTCGCATTTTCTCTTCATTTCATTTAAAAACGATTACAAACAGTTGAATGTCAATGCAAAAAGAAATGTTCATGTTGCTTGTAGTATAGTAAATAAGTGAGTGAGTTTATTTACATTTACATTTACATTCAATCGCTTTTCACATTGTTTCGTTTCATTAATTCAAAACTCACTAAATAAATGTAAAATTAACGTGTGCAAATAAAAAAGCGATGATTTTATTGTGATTTGTTTTGGTTTATAAAAAAAATAATTCGTGAGTTATGCTTCTGGTTAAACGAAAGTTTTTAACAAGTCTTTTCATTCAAACTCGCTGATTCGCTTGAAGAATAAACGACTTGAGAGACGAGCCTTAGTTCGCAATTATCGTATCGCTAATATTTTTTTCCGAAGCTCTAAAAAGATAAACTTGATTCTGTTTAACATGCTCTAGATAGCATGTAAACTTGTCTAAGGATTTTAGTTTAATAGCGACTTGGTTTGATTTTTTTAACTTCAAGAAAAACAGAAATGCAAAAGTCGTAAGCATTAAAAATTTGAAATTAACTTTTTTTCGTATGCGAAACACACACTATAATTCATTTTAAAAGTAATTTCATGTAAAGAAAACAAAATTTTGAAAATGCCATTTGCAGGTTTCTATTTTTTGGTTAAGCAGGTTATTATTTTCATGCTTAAATTATCACTGCAACGCTAAACATGTAGCAAGGCTCTTGCATTCTAATCTCAAACACAATTTTTTAAATAATAAAAAAATATTTCGTAACTAATAATTTTTCTGGCAAAAGCAGCTCTTTTAACAGTTTTATTATAGGAAGCAGAAAGTTCACATTAAAGACACTGACTTTTGTGTTAAAGATTTTCATTGCCTAGTTGATTGCACAGTGAGTTATTAAGTGCTTCGAGAATGTAAGCCTCTATAGTAGTATGCTCTTTGTAAAGCGTGTAAATAAAAGCGTATCATAAATCTCATGTTGCTCTTGTATATACAACGAGCAATATTGTTGATCTTTTCGCGAAGCTGAGAAACTGAAAATGACTACGAACGCGTATTCCTAGTCGGTGAACGCTTAAATTAAGATTGAACAATTTGCCTCCGTAAATTGAGTTGAACGACCGTTTTGATAAGCTTTTCGAACGGTGATTAAAATACCTAGATGCATCGAATTGACTAGAATATCTTCTTCAATTTAGAAAATGAAAAAGTCAAAAGGCTTTGAAAATAAGAATAATTTCATTAAAAATTGCGCTTTTTTAGATGCTTTTAAAATTGCTTTTTACCGCATTTAATGATTCTCGAAATATTTTAAATTGTAATTTTCAAATTTTGTGATGTGGCTTTTGTTTGCTAAAGTGATAATTACAATTTTTTTTTTATAAATGTTTGATTTCTCTTCTCACTTACATTGATATTCTCGTAGTTTCAATGATTGAAATAACTCTACTTACATAG
>NCKU01005339.1:0-10303 GCA_003675995.1 Dinothrombium tinctorium
AAGGTACGAAAATTTTCGTTCATAAAAATGAGGGGTTCATGAAAAGGAGGGTTCATAAAAATGAGGTTTGACTGTATAACATTTGTACGTTTGTTCTGAAAATTGATTAGCATTAGCAGTTAGTTTCTCATTGACACAAACGAGTAAATAAAAGATAAAATCAAGGAATAAAAGCTACAAAATTAATTAGTCAAATAGTGGTCACACATTTGAAAACAAGATTTGCTCTCTTTTTATTCTTCTTGTTCTCATGAGTTTTTTGCTTTGCAGATGGATACGAAAGCGTATTGATCGGCAAGGAAGTGATCGCTTCGAAAGTGGTTTGTCACTATCACGAAACTCTTTCGAAAACTTTTTACATACTCGTTATCATCGGCGGTTTGATCGCGATAATAGCATTAACGTCGTGTTTAATTATACTAATTAAAATGCGAAAACAAAAGCAGCGACCAGGCGATACATTGACGCGTCTAGCTGTAAATGATCCGGTGAACGCAGCGCATCTCACTGGTGCACCTCCTCCGCAATACGCGTCAACAATGCCAGCGAGCATTCATCCGCATCAACCGCCAGCGTCGCATCAGCAAAATTACACTGTTATGGGACAACCGGTGATGGGTTCAGCGGAAGCTGAATTTCAAAACGACTTCATCGCGGTGTTTCCGATGCATCACCTGGAGCCGTGTCCGGAGAAAAATACTTCCGCTCTGCTGATGTGAAGCAAGAAATTAGAGAACAAAGAAAAGCAGATAAGAAAAGGAATCGAATTATTGCGTTTGCTGTGAATGTAATCCAAACAGATTGAATGCATTTGCGTCGTGCGTTTCGCGCGATACACATTTTCGCTTTGCGAGAGAAATCGCAAAACAAAATCGATTTCGATTGCGTTCACAAACGAACAATTTGTAAAGAAATGGTGTAAATCTTTTTGTCGCTTGTAATTGTAATTCACTGCGTTCATACGAGTTATACATGTACTATGAGCCGTTGTTTTTCACCGCAGCCGAGTTTGCGATGAAAAATGATATGAAATGCTTTTTTTTCACGGTATTAAAGCAGTTCTCTCGCTTATAATTGCAGCGTATCTATTACACATAGTTTACTGCTGTCTTCTAAACGCAACACAATAGCGTGATTGAAAATCTTCATTTCTGCGCGAATTTATTAAAGTTTGCCGTTCTCGCGAATACAAAAGCATACAAACTCTTACATTGATTTTCGCTTTCGCTGCCAGATTTAAAAACTTTCTTACTTCGAACAGCAAACTCTATTCCTGAAATCATTTTTCACTTGCGAAACGCATTTACCTTTTATTTCTGTGTGCAAAGCTAAAATATGATTTTTGTTTTGTTGCATTTTCAATCAACGTCCGAAAAAGCGTGAAGAATGCATTTCAAACTGCGAACGAATCTCATGTTTCAGTGTTTCAAAGAAATACTTTTTAACGATACGTTAATATTTGCAACTGCACACGTTTTAACTGATTGTATATTCTATGAAATTATTTGTTGTCTTCAATTTTTGAACATAATTAATATAAATATAAAACTGTTGCTGAATTGAATATGGTGCGAAACACTTTTGTAGTGGAACGGTTCAGCTGCAAAGCAGCTTCGAATAAATCAAACAGCGATGATTCTCATCTTCGCAAAATGGATGCTCGACGAATGAAAATGATTACTCAATTTATTCGAAGCTGCACAATATGTTGTAACTACATTTGGGAGCAAAGTGAATATTTGAAGAGAGCTCTTTAAACAATGTTATGTTAATAACTGTCTCTTTGTAAACGTGTTTTTGTACTGTACCCGAATGTACGCTACATTCACATATCATTTACTTCATCTGTCTAAGATTTAATGTAATTTTGAAAAAAATGTATTCATATTAAATATACGTTTGACGTGAAACGCTTCACTTTGTGCGAAATTCACTTCGATCGATTTCTATTTGCAAATGCAGTAGTACCATTCGAAAAACAAACGCTTCGTGAGTTGTCACCGAAATTAAGGCGCGATAAAAAAAGTTTTATTTTCGTGTGCCTTCGAGCGTTGAAAACTTTATGATATGAAAAGATCTTCGCTAAAAACAATTTCATCCTAATTTTCAAAAGAAGAGTGAAAAAAATTATGATAAAAAATTTCTGGTGCTCCGTAATCTGTTTTTGCTTTGCTCGTCGCTTTAATTAAGTACAAAGTGTAAAGAAGTGATGCGTGCATTTTTTTCATTTCCTCTCTGATTACAGAAAGCTTTAAATGCACTAATATAGAATCATGCTTGTGATAAAGTATAGCGAGAGTAAATATGATGCGCTACGATGAGAGCATTTACGATCAATTTGCAGCAACTTAAAATAGGCTCATTTTATCAATCAATTAAAACGGTTTTAACGACTGATGCATAAAATATGTTAAAAATTTAAGTAATTCATTTAAATGTAAATCGCCTTTTTTCCTATTTTCGTGTTTGAGAGTGGGAAAACGGCAAAAAGATTTTTTCTTATTTGAAAACAATTGATGACTAAAGAAAATACACGACCTAAAAGCACCAAATTCAAATATCAAAAATGATCAGGAAAAGATTTCTTTCCAAATGTCGGTTTGCAAAAATTTTAAGTACGATTTTGTGCTTTCTTGCATAAATAATAAAGAAATACATAAACTCTAATGAAATTTTTGAATAAAAAAAGTGATGAAAAAATTGCCTTTAAAATCGATATGATTTTTTAAGCAGCGAAAAAGAAATGCTCTCAATTCGTTACATGTAACTATTATGAAAGCAAAAGTACATCGCGTTTTAAAATGAAAATATGTCAATCTTAGAGACAAATTGCGGATGAAATCGAATGCTATGTTTTCATTCTAATGTAAAGTGAAATACTAGATGATAAAAGAAGCAAGTTCAACTTTGAAAAAAAAATTTTGAGCTTCATTTTGGTTTGACGTGAAACTGCTTAAAAGTTATGCACAGCAAATTGCTTTCGCTTCAGAAAAATTTACTAACAATCATTAACTCATCGCTCTCATCATTTAAGGAATTCGCAACTTATTTTTTCACCTTTCTGCTTAATGACAGCAAGTGTTCTCTATCATTTGTGAATGGTTATCTGACCGCTTTTTTATTTTGTTGCATTTCAACAAATCGATAGGCAGCGAGCAAAAGCTAAGTCAAACACTTGGCTCCATTTTTTTTTCTCGGAAGCGATTCGAAAGTACGACGAGTGGACTAATTACAGTCTGGTTTACGCTTCACTTGATCTAATCGCCGAGCTCAAAGGATTTGTTCGATTAGTTTAAATCTGGTTCCCTATCAATTACTATAATACGATCATTAATGTTCTTGACGTGTAAAGAAAATGGATTCAACAAATTCTCTTTTCATTTTCAATCTTCCTTCATAAAATCGTAAAATACAACACGATACAAGGCAAATATAATAAAAAAATTCAAATTACTGAAGGCAAATGAGTAAGAAAATGGTTAAAGAAGCGAGCATTAAAAAACATTTACAATTACATTACATACGGTGAAAAAAGAACTTTTTTCCTACCATTTTCTCGGATATCGTTTTTAGTGAACATTACCTTCAGTAAACAGCGATCATTATATTTAATGTTCGGTTGTTTGACTGCTAATGTTAAGCTTGCGCGAAAAATTTTGGTCAAAGATATTAGAAAAAATTAATTTTTATGAACATGTTTGGTATGAAGATAATGCTATGTTAGTATGAAGTTATGGTGTTTGAAGTGCGATTCATTGCGAAGGTGTTGACTTTGTGGTTTGCTGCAAAAAAGTTTCCTTCTTTTGAATGTAAGCAATTAATTTTTCGCTTGAAATAAATCTTGAATCAAAATCGAAAAGCTCTTTAAAATTAAAAAAGTTTTCAATTTAGTTGAACATTTAAGCTATCACAGATGAAAAGTTATTGAAAAATTTTCCGCGTGATAGTTATTCTTCGCTTTAAATAGCAAATAATTTCTGTGTACGTATTGTACAATTTTCAATAAAAATGAGAAAAATTTTGAAAATGGGTCTCAAGAAAAGAATTTGACATTTGAATTAACTTAAACATTTAAAAGCATTTCAAGCGTAATTCAACGATTTTGATTGCATTTAAACTTTTGAAATGACTTAAACAAGTCGTTTTTTAAATCGAGTCTAATTTTTTCTTATACTTCCAAATTCTGACGTTGATATTTCAAGCATTTGCTACATTGACGCTTCATTTTTATTTTTGAATTCTTCTCTTCAAACTTTCAATTTGGTTCCGGTTTCTTTGAAAAAAATAAAATGTTTACAGAACAGGCGTTGGTATTAAAATTTTTCACAAACACTTACGTTCAAGTAACTTTAAATTTTTTGATATAAATGTTAAAGGTGTTTTCAAAATAGAATTTAGACATTAACTTTTCATTTTCATGGATAGCAAGCATTTGATAACAAAAATGTTTCACTTTAGTGTCAAAAAATCAATTTTATCTGTAAATCACAAAGTAAAAAATGTTTGAAAAGCATTCTAGCTTACAAAAAAGCAAATAAACAAATGATCTTGCTCGGAGAAAAAAAATTGAAGCGAATTTGTTTTGTTTCGGATTGGTTACAGATTTTCTTATTGTCATACATTTATCAATTTTCTTGCATGAAGAAAATGTACAGGAACATGGCGATGTGATTTTTATATATAAAAAAAAAATCCATTTTGCAAAGATTTAACGATTGTTTGTGATTTAGCAATAAATCTTCAAGAATTTTGGCAAACATTTTATTTCGGAATCAAAATGCTTTCTCATCCTTTCTTGATTGATTGCATGCGGCATCAAGTATTTTATTATAGTTTATTTACTATTGCTTAACTATTTTTTAATCCGCTTAATAATATTTGCTTTTAATTTTAAAAGCAGAATTTTTTATCGTAGGTAAAGTAACAAATAAACGACTGCAACTTTTGTTTGCTTATTAAACTCGAACCATTTATCTTTGATAAAACTTATTTTTCTCGCTTCATATTTTATTGCTTCAACGGCTCATTGAGAGACTGAAAATGCACTATCTATCTCGAAATTTTGTATTTTCTTTTTTCTCGCTGTAAGAATATAGAAATAGTTTTAAAAAAATATAAAATAATTATTCACTTATAGAATAATTTTAATGGATTGAAATTGGCAAAAACAATAGTGGAAGCTGAACAAAATTGTCACCACCGTATGTTAACATGTTACTCTACATAGGGAAGCTCCCATATCAGTTACTCGTATTATTAATGATAAACGTATATATAAGCGAATACATTCAATAAAGGATGAGATTGAGTGCAAGTTTAAACTGCTGTAGTTACTTTCTGCGTAATTGCCTATTACCATGCTATCCTACAGTCAGAGATAGAATGTTTTGCATCTAATCTTGCAATCGACACTGATATCGCACATTTTAAATGAAAAATTCAGATTAGAGCTAAGAGAAAAGATAGAAATTTAACTATTTATTTCAATTCAAGCAAAGCATTTTGAAAATGCCTATTACAAACATAAAGAAAAGGTTTAAATTTGTTCTGCTTTATCATATGGAAATGGAACCGATTGAGATAGCCCGTGATTTTTCTTGCGACGTTAGGACAGTGCTTAATTGGCTAAAACGATATAGCAACACAGATGCAGTCGATTCGAATTACAAATCTCACATTGTTTATGATTGTTAGATAAACCCTTTCTTAATAAATCTATTCAATTGTGGGCGTAAACTAGCGACAATGGGCATCGAAGACCTCGAAATAGTTTGTGATTAAACCCTTTGTGTAATTCAGAATTTGACTGTTTCTGTGCTATTTTACGTGAATGGCAAAACATTAGAAGAGATATAAGAACTTGCAGCAATTTGCTAAGTTCAATGCCTACAAAGTATCAAATGCTTATTGAATCTCGCGGCGGTCTTTTATCATATTAAATATGAATAGCGAATTCAATTACTAAAGTAAATAAAATAATTTTGCATATTTTTCCTTAGCTCTAATCTGAATTTTGCACTTAAAATGTGCCATATCAGTGTCGATTGCAAGATTAGATGAAAAACATTATGTCTCTGACTGTACCTGCCGTCCAACTATCCTCATGTTTATCAGTGAGCCTTGGTATCCCATTCCCATCTGCGCGACAAATACTTGAGCATAATTTTACGAAATTTAATGCGATAATTTGTTTTTATATTTTTGCAAAGAAAGTTAAAATTTAAATTAATCTTTTTTTCTATAGTTGGAACTTTGATAAGTACGCTTTTCATGAGTTGAAATTTACAGGTTTGATGAAATCTAAACTCTGCATGAGCGATTATAATAAATGAAAGTCATTAAAAGTGGTAGAAATTTACATCAACGATTGCAAAGGATTTAGAGAACAATATGATAATAAAGAAAATGCGGAGAGTAAGCAAAATTAGTGCATTGAGAAGTAATGATTCGAAAGTAGAATGAGAACGAGAATTAGAGATTAATGAAGAGGAGGATAACAAAATTATTGAGAAGAAATCAAAATTAATAACTTTTTTATATACAATGTGTAGCGATAGAATCGGATAGAGAGTCTTAAAAATAAGCTTCACTAAAGTTAGTTGCCTTAATATCCTGTGTTTTCTAACATAAAAATCTTGTTCATTTCTCCTCGAAGAGTTACTCGATGTGAGAACAATCAAAAAGAAAAAAAAGCTTAAAGACGAGAGTAAATTAAATTTCGCTTTAGAGTCTATAAACGAAATAAAGTTTAAACGAATTTTATCAATCTATTTCAATGATGAAAAAACCATTTGCTTTTTGCTGTTTGGAAAGATGCGTTTGTTGAGAAAAAAACAGCTTAAGTAAATTATTTAAAAAATAGATTTTCATTTTATTTATACAATTTTGAACAAATTTATTAAAAAAACATTATGTATTTTCGCAAATAAAAATTTAATTTTTAATTATGAATACTCAAACACTTTGAATAAATAAGAGGAATTATAGAATAAACTCGCAATCAATTTATTTTAGCCAAAAATCACAATTTTTGAACAAATCGATTGCACACAAAATAAAGAGCAAAGAATGTTGTTGTGACATTTTTGTAACTTTTTTTCTTTTAAATTTTCAAGTTTAACTGTCCTTGTTTACGTATGATTTATTGTAACACTCCTACTCCCTCCAAGAGACATCAACTATAAAAGGGTGCCGCACTTAAGGTATCACAATTCAGTTCAGCTCAAATCCGTTCAACTGCGCTTGACACTGCTCAATGCTGGCCACTCTATTCCCATGTTGTATTTTTTATAATTTTTTAACAATGTAAATATTTGTTTTCGATACCGCTTATATTCAAGACAATAAACTTATTCATCGATTAAATTTGGTGCAACAAATATAATCTAATTTTTGGCGCAAAACAACAACAACAAAATGAAAGGTGATGCATATAAAACTTCTTGAGCGCACAGTGAATGCACAGAATATTTTTTGGCTCCATTCATTTTTTTTGGTACTAATGCCAAAAATAAAGGCTTTCTTTATTTCGCCGTGCATTTTCTAGGGCTTAACAACGCGTAAAATTTTTAATACTTACAAAAGCAAAATTGAAATTCAATTTATTTGAATTCGTAGCTTCAATGTATACAATTTTGTGAGTGTTCTGTTTATTTCTAGGTCATTTATTTTAAACTGCTTTTCTGCACATTATTTTTTTTTCTTGTGCTTGTTTGAGATAACTGCTAGGAAACAATTGTTTGAATTCTGTGAAAATAATTCATTTCATCCGTTGTTTTAAATATTAGTTATCACTTATATTTCAATTATCAACTTATCAGTTATTAATTAATCAATTATTAAAGTAACCAGTCCAGTTAAAATGTAGAAATAAAGACTGTCAAACTGAATTTGTTTCAAATTTAAAGCATAACTTTTTTTATTGTTTCGAAACTATTATATTTATAAATCAAGTTAAGTAGAGTGAATAATCGTTGAAATAAAATTTATTGTTTTCAAGTACCGTTATAGGTTTCAAGTAGGAGTCAAGTTTCATTTTTCACTGTAAAAAATTGATTTTCTGTAAGTTGAATTTCTCTTGAATTCAGTTAAACTTCGATTTGTGAAGTACCAATTTTTGTTTTTTTAATTTTTATATATATATATACATATAAAGATTAAATTTTTCGAATTTTTTCAACTATTTTTAAGTAAATTAAATCTTTTTAAGTAAATTTTTTAATTAATTTGAATGAATCATGCAAATAAACCAAAGCAAAAATCAAAATAAAAATTAATTAATAAGCTTGATTAATTTTCTAAATACTATTTTAAAAAAATTATTCATGGCATAAGGCACAGAACAGAGTCATAATGCATAGTAAAATATGACCCACACGAAGTCAGTTCGAATCTCAAATTTAAAATAAATCAATTGATCAACCCAACACGTTTAAATATTTAATTTTGCAGCATAACGCTTCAAATAAACTCGGAAAAATTTTAGCAAAGATTATAAGAAGCGAAGAATGTTGCAATTTTTTATTTTGATAGAAAAATCGATAGTTGCACACTTATAGTCAGAAGTTCAAAAAGAATAATTGCAGTAACAATTATTGCAGTAAAATGAATTCCAATTATTGATCCCTCGGGGAATTATGCAATTATTATAGTTAGAAAATGAAAAGCTCCACCTGAAAGGCTACTTTATACGCAGAAATAAAATGATTGCATTTGACATTTGAAAAGGTAAGCAAGAATTCATTTTTAAAATTTTACTTCTAGCTTTATTCTTAATGCAATAGTATGATAAAATTGTTCTCGAAACGAGTAAAATTGAATTTAAAGAAAATAATGTAGAGGTTGGAAAGCAAAACAGAATTAATCGAAAGGATAAAAACAAAACAAAGAGAAAACAACTATGCAAGCAATAATCCTCAAATTTTTCAGTTTCATTTTGATCAATCAAAAAATTATTAAAGCATTTTTTAAAATTGCAAGAAATTATGTATAAAATTAGTTAAAACGGCAATCGGTTTTTTTTCATTCTAGTCCAACGATTATCTCAGTTTTGAAGCAAGAAGTAAGAAGGTAAGTTTCGTAGCCTGTTTTCAGTTTTTGATGATGAAAGTCCATCAAATTCGCACTTGTTTTGAATTAATATCAATTAGTTAAATGTATTTATTTTTTAATTTTAGTTTAATCAAAGGCTGAATGTTTTTTATCATGTTTTGTTTTTCATTTTAAGTGATAAAAGTATAATAAAATTCCGCTTTAAAATCTTGAACCATAAATGTGAACATAAAGATAGATTTCAATACAAACTTTTCTTGCTCAGGCATTCTTCAAATATTTTATGCAAATTATTTTCATGTTTGTAAAAGGCGCAAATGACAGAGTCTTTGCTTTTGGTCATTTTATCGGAGATGACCTCACTCAAAAATCTCATTTTCATGCATCATGCTTGCCATATCTTTATTAAAATACTTGTATATTCACAACAGCGTCAAATAACTATATTTTTTGCTTTTATTGACTTGATATATCAGAAAATTTTTTCTGTTAGAAAATGAGGATTTGCTTTATATGATAAAAAATTTCATTTTATATTTATGAGTATAGGCGTTTAAATTATAAAAACTTTAACACAACGTTCTGTAAAATTAATGCAAATTCGTCTTAAAATAACACTATTAAAGTTTGATTAGATGAGATAAGCTATCAAGATCTATCAAGATCGCCTTAAAGCAATTCAGTTTGATCATCTTAGCTTGAACAAAGCTTTTTACGAAGATAAACGTTTATTAAAAATATTCTCAATGTTTTAAATTTTAATAGCTTTTAAAGTAAAATTTTTCAGATTCACACACTTCTAAAGTCGGCACTCAAATGAAATGCTAATTTTATTAGACTTTTATCAAGTAATATTATAAAGTTCTTACGATGAAAGTGTTGCTCAATGTTTTTGAGTAACTTCGCTTTGAATGCTTTACACTCATTCCTCATTATGTCTGTTGTGTAATCCAAGCTAAAATGAATGGGCTTTCAATTTAGTTTTAGTAATATGTTAAGAACAACTTTAAATTATTTGATTGATTTTATAGTTGTTTAAATATGTTGTTGCCTTAATTGACTTCACTCAAGATAATACACATCAAAGAGTTTGCACTTAAAATGACTCTGCTCAAATTTATTATTTACAGCTTATGACAAAAAAGATGTTTTGCTTTTATATCAGTCTTTAGAAATTACAGGGTTTTAAACTTACATTTCACATTTTGAAGAAAGTCTTTCACATTTTGCAAAAACACTTTCATCGCGCGCT
>NCKU01005340.1:0-10303 GCA_003675995.1 Dinothrombium tinctorium
GTTAAATTATTTATTTTTAACAAAAGTTTATTCTTTACAGTACATTAAATGTGATACTTGTTCGAAAAAATATTGATTTCTCTTCAACTAATGCGAAAAATGTTTTTCATTTTTGCATCTAAAGCATGATCAAACTGAGATTTAATCTTATTTATTTTCGTTTTTAAACGAAAATTACTCCCTTGTTAATTGACATATTTAACGTTAACATTCTTTTTTATCATCGCATTGAAAACTGTAATTATTATGAAAGGTTCGTAGCCAAAAAATAGATAAAAGTTGAAGCATTGAACAGTTTTCTGGCGATAAATCATCATAACACTGGTATATATACTTTGATATTTTTTCACATGTTTTAGCGCAATTATATGACAAATCATATCAAAAATTGGAAGTTCTGTCTCTAACAGTTCAAAAAGATTGACAAATGCGAGCGATAATTTTTCATCAAAATTCAACGATCAATTTTCTGTTGTTTGCTTTATAAGCGATTTTGACTTGCAAAATTAGAACTTTCTAAAGCTTAATCTAACGAAATTGAATTCTCTAATAATTCTATTTATCAAAACAAATTCACCGAAAATTGAAGTTAAATTTGAATATTAAAAATAAAAAGAATTGAATTTTAAAAAATTTAAAAACTCAAAAATGAGCAAGTTTTTTTGACAAATTTTCGATGAACGCTTACTTATTTAACTCTATTGCAATGTTAAGCGCAAAATATCGGCCCGATAAGTAATGATCCATGGTTCTATAAAAAATTCAACAATCGTTTATGGAGTTTGCTTTCAATAGAAAAATCGTTTGAACACAATCAACAATTCATAACATAAATATGGCGGATTATAGAGCGCGAAAATATGACAACTTTTGCTTTTGCTGCAAGAAAGTGTTTGTTTGATACGCGAGGCATCATTTAAAGATGACATTCGCTCAATGTTGGTAGCAAATTAAGTCCGCTCGCTAGATTATCACAATTTTCTCTTTTCAAAACACTTAATTTACTTCTCATTCATTTTCATCTCTTCATTACCAGAAACAGATGTTTCATCCGTATCATTAATAAAAAAAACGCACATTCGCAATTGAATTGAATGCGCTCTAAATCAGAAAAGACATAAGCAGTGTTTTGAATACAGTGCACCTCCCAAATTTACTTCTACTTAAATGACAATTTTCTCTTTTGAAAATCATCAAGCGAAAAAACTTCTTAGAAAAGGTAATTCATGTTACAAACTCTTAAGACTAAATTCGAAAAGAATGAGATTAATGAAAAAAAGTTTGAACTAAAAATAACAAAAGAAAGAAGAGCATAATGATGGTCTAAATTAAGTTCTTCAAATTTGAATATCAATAGAGCGTTGAAGTTCAATATTAAGATTTGCACTGCAACAACAAAAGATGCCTTTTAAATAATAATTACTGTTTCATTAAAGTGTTTTTCAAACAAAACTAGATGGTTTTCTCTTCAAAAAATCTTGATTTCTCAGTGAAATTGTACAGACACTTTATATTCATTTTCATAAAATTAATTTACAAATTAAAAAATTTATAAAACAACCTTTCGGATTTTTTGTGGTTAAAATATTTTCTAAATTTAAATTTTTATTTCAATCATTATTTGAATAGAAACGCCTACATCAGTCAAAATTATTTTGCGATAAATTCCTTTGTATCAACTTGAAAATAAGGTAAAATAAAAATTTTCCTAAGAAATTGATTCTTAAAAATTTTCCTTTGAGAATTAAGAATTCTTAAGAAATTGCCTCTAAAAATGAAAACTTTTTACGTTAAGCGATAAAAAATCACACTTCAATCAGTTGAGTTTCATCCAAAAACTATTTTTTAATTTCATATTAGGCGTTTGGCAATGAATTCTGGGTTCAGAATAGGTCAAGTTAGTTGCGCCTTTGTTTTTGTCTAGCTTTTGAAATAATTTACCAACGCTTTTACTTTGCTTTATCAGGAAGCGTTTCTATTTCGCATATTGTTTTATTATTAAATTCGATATTCGATAATGAAGTTCTAAGCTCATTTGTTTCAGTCTGAAACGAAAAAAAAATTTATAATAGTGATTGTTGTAGATTTTTTATGTAATAACCATATCGAGGCTTTTGACTTCATAAGCATTTTTCTCGAATCTTTTTTGGACTTTGTTCAGTATTTCACATTTTTTGAAACTCGCATTCCATTTCTTAAAAGAATAGCAATGAATAATATAAAGCAATGAATTCAGTAAATGTTCTCGAAAGAAAAATTTTTTGCTTTCTTGCCATAAATAAGTGTTATTGCTTTTAAAAATATCAATTTTTGCGAAATATAGCAAAAAATAAAATTCAAGAAATCGGAAAATCTATAAATTTTGCCCACAAAAAAAGAAGCCCGAAAAAATTGAAAACAACACATTTAATGCTCTAATTTCAAATTCAAAATTGATGCGATTTCATTCATTCGCTAAAGTGAGAATTGATTTGTGGGTTAGTTCGTTTAATGCGGGTTAGTTTTAATTAATATTTTCGCAATAAAACATCGAATTATAATTTACGACTTTAAAGCGTTGACCGTAAATTGGTGGTTAGTGCAAAAGAGTTCATTTTTATTGCTGCCAAACGTTGATAGTTCCGATAATTGCGTTTCGCCTTTATAGATTAGTTTCGTGAGATTAAATTTTATAGATTCTCATTTCTCGCGCAAAAATATCATTTGAAAGCCGCGAGAAAGGAGCGATAATTTTTCGCTGCGAGAAAATCAGAAAAACGATGCAAAAGTCAACGCTTCTGCAAACAGATAGGCAAGAGACGGAAAATGCTTCATAATACATTTACAAACACTGTTTACGCCTAGGATTTAAGGGATACTGGCGTTGAAATCAATTCGTTTCAATAATCTCCGACCAGCTTTTCGCTCAGCGATGTGATTTGTTGCCATCTTTGACCTATTTACAATGGAAGAGTGCAGCGGTTAAGCAGCAAAGAGTTAGCGAATACAAAACAACGTGAATTAATTATCACTGCGATAGTCGCAACTGACAATAGCTATAATCTGTTGAAGCGATGTTCGCATTTAAATAGAGCGGTGACAGTTGAGAAGTGCGAACAATCAGACAAATGAGAAACGAGTAGCGCGGTGACCACTGCACGCTCGACGCACGGAGCGAGCAGTAGGTCAGGAAAGAATGAAAGCACCTGCAGCGAGCCGAAACGAGCCACCCCCGAGTTTTCCGCAGGTTCGTAGATTCGACTTAAGTCGATAAATCGAAACAAGTGCGAGTCTACAGTTCTGCGAGTGCAGTGCTAGTATTGTGGATACTGAGTGGTGTCTGTCTCTGTTATGTTGCACACTCGTTGCAACCATAGCGAGAAACGCTGCTCTGCCGCCGTATCCCTCGACAACCGCGTTTAGCGAAAGTCGGAAACGTTGTGCTTTCGAACACCGCGTGAAAGTTTTCGCGGACAAGTGGCGAAAAAGTGACGCTTTCGTTCGCAAGCATATCGCGCGTCTCATCGCTGTTCACGTTTCGCTCGAAAAAGTTGAGTGCAATTATTGCGGTGTGCTAAAAACCTCGGAGTTTGCACTGCACTCGTTTCGTTCGTACCTTTATCGTTGTCCATTGTACAATGTTCGACTGCGTGTACGACGAGGCATATTTATTAGTTATTCATGCAATGCTAGATGCTATTGTCGTTTATAAATGTGCAGCTTTTCACTTCTACGAATGCGTGTAAATAAATGCTTCCTTTTTCCGTTTTGCTGTTAAAACTCGAACGCGACAATAAATTAGCGAAGAACGACATCATTACCCACATCAGCAACGCTAGGAGCACCTCATTGCCCGCCGGCCTCGACCAGCGCATCGCTTGCGATACCCACTCCTCGTCTGACAGCGACCACAAACACGAGCATCCATATGCATCGCGGGAAAGCGCGCACTCGGGCGTCAGTTTCGCCTTCACTCGCTATCGTTCGCTGCTGATCACTCGATTCGCGACTGAAATTCGTTTCGAGCCGTGTTTGAGCCATGTTTCGTAAGACAAGCACACAACGACGACTCCACCATTCGTCAGCGTGAGCGATTGAAAGTAACAATAAATTGCCGTTTGCTATCTTTTGTGAAATTGCCTTTCCTTCTTTCCTTTTCTCCTTTTTCTCCTCTTTTCTTTGCTTTTCTTGTTTGCAAAGCACGAATCCAATGTAGTTTCGCTTTCGGCCCACTTTCGCCTCGATTGCTTTCATTGCTAAGGTGCGCTTTTAGAAAATTAAGACTCACTATTCGCAAATTGTGAAATTGCTTTCATCTTTTTCAGTGAAATGCGATCATTTCTTACATTTTGAACAATCATCAAAGTCGAAGTAAAAATCGAATTGAATTCGCTGAACGAAAATGTGAATTGCTTTCGTGTCTTCTCTTAATTTAGTGTTTTTTCTAACACTAATATTTAGCAGTTTCGTCCTTAACAATTTGGTAAAAGTGGGCCTTTTGTAAACAGTCCGTTTTGATTTTTCAATGCTCTTGGCTATTTAATTCGAAGGTTGTAAGATTTTCAAAGACATTTCGAGTACAAGCTACCGTTTAAATAGTTTTACTTTGAACGTTTTTCACTCGAAAATCGATAATTTCGAGAAGAACAAGAAAAATTCTCGCTGCGGAATGCATACTTGATCTTTAGTCTGCCAATCAAAGCTTGATTGAGCACTACAATTAAGTGACACTGTTTTACACTTCACTTCATCACGTGCTCAACGATTTGCGTTTCAATCTTATCGAACCATTTACGATCAAACATTGGACGAATGATTTTTTGGTGAAAAAATGCTGCCTTCGCGTTGTGACGATTGAAGCGTGCAATTTCGCAGCGTGTTAAAATTTGGAAATGTTAAATTTAGAAAACCGATGATCAAAACGAATGCAAGAGCGAAAAAAATGCTCGCTGCTGACTTAATTTAGACTTGTGAATGGAAACTGAAATCGAAAATAAAATGGCCATTGGCCGGAGGAAATGACTACTCTAAATGAGCACTTGGATGACATTTGATGGACAATTTTTAGCTGATGTTCATATCAAATTTTCATTCTCTTTCAACTACGAATTTTTCTCATTCAAAAAGCCATTTTCAACTTGACTAAAATTTTCGCATGCATTGAGTGAAAGCTGTAAACTATTGGCATAAAGAGAAATATATCAACAGTAGTTGACTTTGAAAAATTGAGAATCAAGGAGAGTGCCATCAGTCAAACGATCATAAAAGTCGGAATTTAATTTTTTCGAATAAGGTGCAAAACTTGTTATTGGCGTAGAAAGAGAAAAACAGCGTGCTGGAGGTGATCACAGTTGTAATTTTGCTTTCTGCAACAATTAGCTCCTCAGACAAGATTGATCTTTTGGAGAAATGGGGCTTTGCCCCTGGAAAATTATTCACAGGTTATTCGTCCGAAAGACAACGTAGACAAGCTCCATTGCAGCGTTGCAATTCACGTGAAAATTTGGTCGAAATTGAGTTGAAAAATAAATCCGGAAAATTACTTTACAAAGTGGACAATGTGCCTAAAGCTCATCCTAGAATCCTTGCTATCGCGACAGAATCGAGCGGATCCTCGCTTCCGGACGCAGCACGTCGTTCCTCTTCTCCGTCCTCCGTTTACAGTGTGACCCGAGATCCCCGTCGGCAGAGTATAGCGCGCAAGCATCTACCACAAAGTGTGTCTGCAAACGCTAACCTCTCTAATATAAACGAGCCTACGCCCACTGTTCTTCGCCGAAAATCTTCGGTTTATGGGACATCAAAGTCTTTGAGGTCAGTATTCATTCATTAAATTTATATCGATCGCCAATTTCGGTCAACTTTTGTTAAAACTCGAATCTAAAGGCGAACGATTTCTACGTCCGGATTTCGTAAACACAACTTTTATTGATTAATAGTGAAACTTTCGCCTTCCGCTTCACTTTTAATTCAATCGTTTCAACGATTTTGAAATGCATTCAGGAAAGAAGAAAAGTATTTCACTGAAAGCGAATGCCACGTTTATTTCAACTAAAAATTGCTTTGAAATGTAGATTTTTAGCTCTACTCTTCATTATCGTTTGTTTCGCTTTCGATCGTAAACTCGCAACTCTGCCGATAAGTGTGATGCTCAGTTTGGTCAGTCTTTAATCTTTCACTCTTTGCACACGAGTATGAAAACATTTTGAAGCGCTCGTTGAAAATGCAGTGAAATGAAGCGAATGTGTCGATTTTATCCATTGAAGGTGACATGTGTTCAAAAAATCTTTGCGCTAAACGTTCCACGCTTTGACACCATTTTTCGCTTTTCTGTTTCTTCGCATTTTCCGAACTTAAAGGCGAACGCAAACTATTTTTTTAGTCATTTAAGCGTATAATATTAATGTTAAACTGTAAAATGGGCCAAAAAGATTGAGTATCCGCAGAGCATTTCACTCTGGAATGAATTCGCTTTTTGGTGTCTGTCATTTGCACATACGCTGTAAGCAAAATTTGCTATCTTTACTTGAATAAAATAATAACTTAAAGCAAAGTTAAAAGTAGCTTGTTACATGCAATTGACAATTGCAGCATTCGAATGATGCCAGAATTCAGAATATCTTTTCAAAATGCATCTTTTCACGTCACGTTTCAAGCATTGTCTCAACGTCTTATCTGACTACCAGTACTTATTGCTAAGAAAGCGAGAATTCACTATTACTTTTGTTTCCGTTAGAATCGAGTGAATTATAAAAACGTCAATCGTTAATCTAAATTCACGAGTATGTGTTCATATTGTTTGCGTGCAGCGATTGCATTCATATGATTTTACTGTAATTTCGTTGCATTTGCAAAAATAAGAGCAATAAATATTCCAAAAAGCTGCAATCTTTATGAAACTACTAAAGAAGAGTGTTTGAAAAATGAATGATAAATAAACATAAAGATCGACTAAAAATTTCAAAAGCAAGCGCATCTCTTTATAAAATCAGAGCTCACTCTGTTCACTTTAAAAGTACACTCGTCAGCTCAATCCGTTTTTAAAAAATGAATTCTTGCTGATCAGCACAAATCTAAATCCGTCTTTCTCGGCTTCTTTACTAAAAAAAATTCATATCATTGTTTTCTGAAATGATTAAGAAGTCGAATACTCTTCTTTATTTAGATTATATAACACATAAAATAAAATGTGCACAAGCTACAGTCATATAAAATGTTATTAAGACCTCACGCTTGCAGAGATAATTCAAAATGAATTCGATCATAATCATCACTAAAAAACAGCGATTTAAATCAAGAGGAAATTGCACATAGTTTTTGGAGTCAGTGTAGAGTCAGAAAATTTGAAATAATTTGATTATTTAGATTTTTTCTCCCTTCTCTCATTTTGTATAAAAAATTTTGAGGAAAATTTCTTTGAACATTACAATATTGTTTCTATTCGCAATTACATCGATCCATCAATTAATTTATATAAGAGTGTATTTTATAAAACTGCAAAACTTTAATGCTGTTCAATTGGCATTGTTGCAGTTTTATAAAATATACTCTGTATAAGTACAGTGAAATCTCTCTTGAAAGAATACCAAAGGGATAAAAAAAAATCTGACCGTTATAGATACGGTATCTTTAATTGAGTTAATTTGGAGGTTATTTTATTTTAGTGTCCGTTAGTGGAGGTGACCGCTCAAGAGAGTTGTCCGTTAGAGAAGGTTTTAGTGTATAACTATATTATATCAATGATTCGATTAAAGTAAAATGTTCAAAAGATTTGATTTTTTAATAAAAATCCGTTAAAATTAGCAAGTAACTTAGTGAAAAGAGAAGGTAAAAGTTTATGAAGCAGATTAGTTTAATTCGCAATTAATTAGAAAGCTCTTGCATGGTGTGAAATGAGATCCTAACAAGTAAACCTTTCTTTTACATCGATAATTATTTTTGCCATACTTTTTTAGTAATTGAAAATTTTAATTTAAATTTTCAAATAATTTTCAAAAATTAACAAAACTTATTAAATTGATTTGAGTTATATGATCGAAAATTATAAGATATAAGTTCATTTATTTATTCATTTTGTAACAAATTTCGAATTTTTGTGCTTTTAAAATTTATCAAAGCGATATCTTACTTATTCAAAAGATATACTTTCATACGCAGCTTCATTCAAATTAATTCGCTTTCTTACAGGTTTGTTGTTAGAAGCAAAAATACATTGAAAAAAACAGATTTTAATTGGCAGAGCTAGCAAAATAAAAATGAACGAAGCAGTGAATAAATAACCAGTTAGTAATGCTTCATTACCGCTTCGTAAATTATTTTTCACGAAATGTCCTCAAAAAAAAACTCACCAAATATTTAAATTTCAGACATTCGGTTTGAACAAGTGAAAAGATAATGTGCTATGAAAAATTAAATTCGAGCTTTTTTCCTTTTTCGATGATCATTTTTGTCTCTTTTTCAATTTGAGAGAGAAGCTAAATGAAACAAGAAATCAAACTGAATATTTTAATTTTACACAATATCACCAACAGCTATCTGCTCACTTTTTATTTTAAAAATAGAAAAGATTAACCATTTTCAAAAGAAAATACAAAATTAAATAGATGTATGGCAAATATCTGCTTTTCATCGATCTCGATATTTTATCTTTTAGTTATGAATTAAAAAAATTAAATTACATTAAGAAACACTTAATTTATTGAAAAGTTTCTTACAAATTTGAACGATCGTAAAAGCTTGAAAGTTAAGAGCTTCATTTAACGAACTGTAAGACTCGTGTGCTTTCCTTTTTACTAAACTTTTTCGTGACTTTTTTATTAATCAATTCACTTCTTTTATTTCTTTTTTGAATGTCATATTTCATTATCCATTCTCATTGCGACATGGGAAATGTAAAAATGTATTTACGCAGAGAATCATAAAGCTTTCTTCTCTATGTATTACTTAGCTTTGAGTGGAAATGAGGGTCACAAAATTATGATCATTCGTTTCGATCATGCAATATATCGATTTTATCAGTAAATATGTCAGCGAGATTTTTTCAAATGTTATAAAAAATTCGTAGGTTTAAATAAGTGAAGAATGATGTACTTTTTCTGTCAGATTGTTTTTCTATCTTATCCATAGAGAACCGGTGTATTTAATGTACATTATCGTAAAGCATTTTAGCAGGATCTGTATATTGTTACAATCGAAAGTATCGAAGCGAATTTAGTTCATTGGTTTAGTAATGCCACCGAAAGCCGGAGATTGCAAATCGAACTTCCGTCGCTTGCTTATGTCATTTTCCTTCTTGACAAAGTGTAGTTTCATCTCGCCTTTTCCTGTTATCTTTGAAACTAATCATTTAAAAAAGTGAATTCCATGAGATCAAAACAAATTTAAATCGTTGCTTTTTCATGAAAGAACCATGGTTGAAATAAGATTAAAACACTTTTAAGAATAACTAAATGACTTATTTAAAGATTTTGTAGGAATAAGAATTACTCACCAATATTAATAATCAAAAAATTAAATAGTTAAATCATGAGGTAAGCCAAAAATGATATTTCATTGACAGCAAGTATTGTTTGAAACAAAATTTCCGTGTTTATGACTTAAGGAGAAATTCAAAAATTCCATTTGGAATTTTTTCTAATTAAAATGAAAACGTAAGACTCAATTCAAATGAGAATAAAATGAGTAGCAGAAAAAACCAATTCAATTTTCATCCCATTATCTATCATGCTTATCATTTCCAAATTTTTCTGCTTATTTTATGAAAGAAGTAAGGAAAGACACTTTTTAAAACGATAGTTTCATAAAAAAGACCAAGTACGAACTTTCTTTCAAGCAAGTTTTGTTGCCTTCAATTTCTAACTAAAGGGTTGCGAAGTGCAACGAAGCGATTTTGAACAAATTCGAAGTATAAATGGATGAAAATGAGGCATTTCGTTGCAAAGAAAAGCTTCATCCGCAACCGAAAACGACATATTTTTATTCATAGACAAGAAAGCTGTCAAAACTGTCAAAACAAAAGTGTTTCCAAAAATTAAAAATGTACATGTAAAATTTAAAATAAACTGGATTCGATTACAGCTTCATTCA
Organism: Dinothrombium tinctorium; assembly: GCA_003675995.1. NCBI lineage: Eukaryota > Metazoa > Arthropoda > Arachnida > Trombidiformes > Trombidiidae > Dinothrombium > Dinothrombium tinctorium. The sequence continues at coordinate 10,066 of NCKU01005340.1, forward strand.
AATTAATTTGCTATCGTGCACAAATACATTGAAATGAACGAAGAGATGGCAAATTGATATGAACGACGCTAAACATCTTTCATAGAGAGCTAAAAGCTATTTACAATTCAGCTATTGAATTATCGATTTAAATGTAACATCTAATTTTATTTTATTTTATTTTATTTATTGTATTTCATCGAAAATATCTTACTCCGGTTGCCATTTTTACAACAAAATTCTTTTTTCGTCTGTTTTT